>SKCR01033630.1:0-90882 GCA_019454045.1 Zanthoxylum bungeanum | reverse complement strand
ACCATTGTCCTATCCCCTAAATATTATGCAATATAAAATAAAACCTGTGTGCTCGATCGAATGATTATGTAAAAGCGATAAAACAATTTCGGTGCTTTTGGTAACTCCCATTTGATATATATTGACAAGAAACATTGTTTCTCCCATAATATAATATTGTAAATATTCTTGGATATTCTTATTCTATAAAGGCTGCTGGCTCTTCAAATTTGGCAAAAATTATAGGTTCTTAAATTTTATAAAAATTAATACACATAATAAGGAAGGGGTTTCTTTCCCATATCTACTTCATTCATCTTAATGATTTTTCTTTTGACACAATTTTTTTTTACCACATATTTTAAAAACTCATTTAGACCACGTATTATAATTTTGCGTCAATTCAAAATAATTTCGCTTGTGCTTTTGGTCACTCGTTAAGGTATTTTCTTTTATATATTTGAGTAGGTATATTGATATCCTCATGGAATGATGTGGGTCCATCATTATAAACCATCGAATGCCAGCTGATTTCAAGATAAGCCATCGGCAATCATTATCCAAATGATAATGAATTTCATTTGAATTATTGCCGCCTCCAATTTGGATTTTTTGAGTTTATAAAGGTTAATTTGGGAAATTTATTTAACTAATGCTTTGAAAATTAAAAGTTTTCTTAGCGTCACATAAGATTAATAAAAAATAAAAAATAAAAAATAAACTTTTTTATGAAAAAGACAAATATTAATCTAATTATATTCAAAATCATTCATTATTCTAATTGAACTCAAAATCTATAATTATATAAAAATAAAAACTAAATTATATTAAAAAAAGTTAAATATTAATCTATTTAAATTCAAAATCTTTCATTATTCTAATTGAAATCAAAATCTATAATTATATTTAAAAAAAAACTATGATTATTAAATATTTAAATATTTCCATGCTCTCTCAACGTGCCACGTAGTATTATTAAAAAATATGTTTAATTTAAATATAATTCAAAATCTTTCACTAATTTAGTTGAAATTAAAATATATAATTATATAAAAATAGAACCTAGATTATATTTAAAAAAAGACAAATACTGGTATAATTGAAATCAAAAGATAAATTATATTAAACTAAATTAGATCAGTTTTGTTTTTTTAAAAATATAATTTAGTTTTTATTTTTATATAATTATATATTTTGATTTTAATTAGAATAATGAAAGATTTTGAATTCAAGTAAATTAGTATTTGTCTTTTTTAATATAATTTGGTTTATATTTTTATAGATTTTGATTTCAATAAGAATAATGAAAGATTTCGAATTCAATTAGATTATATTTATCTTTTTTAATAAAATTTTTAAATAAATTTTTTTAATAATCCTACTTGGCTTGTTGATGGAAAAGGAAAACATTTAAAATGTATGGAAAATAGCTTGTAGGTGTTTTTATCTATTTATTTTCAAAGCAAAAAAGTATGCTGTCTATTTCATGGAATAAATTAAAAAAAAAAAAAACAATTATATGATACTTGTAAGTTATGCAGTTAAATCACCGATTCTGCAATTAATCACCGAGTATTGTTTGAGGGATTTGATTTCGCTGATTGTTTTAAATAAAGATCGAATTTTAAGCGATTTTGACTGAATAATCGGTTGAATTTATACTTTCTGATTTTTCAAAAATTATCAGATTTTAATTTTTAATCTATCTTTAACTATAGATTTTGAATTCAATAACTATATAAAATATAATTATAGATTTTGTTTTCAATTAGAATAATGAAAGATTTTGAATTCAATTATATCAGTATTTATCCCTTTTTTAAAAATATAATTTTATTTTTATTTTTATATAATTTCCATTAAAATAGTGAAAGATTTTGATTTCAATTACATTACAAGAAAATATGAAATTACCGACCGAAATTACGGATCGAAAAAGATAGAAATAATTTTCTTCAATTACCGACCTATTACCGACCAAATATTCAATCAATTGTCTGTCAATAATACGACGCTGAAGATTAATTTGACACCAGTTTATGTTGTCAATAATTACCGATCGAAATTTCGATCGGTAATTGATAATAAAAGCGACCGAATATTCATTCGGTCGCTAAAATAATATTAATTATAAAAAAATTAAAAAAATTTCACTGACCGAATAACGTTTGGTCAGTAAAATGAATAAATATAAAATATAAAAAATATATATAATTTTTAATATTATTATTATTTTACCTTATATATATTATTGTGTGGGTTTAATTGGGGCCCGCTCTTGGGTGGTACTAAGATCCAAAAGTGGGGCCCACCCATGGCCGGTCTTGTGAGGCCTAGCCCTGGGCATTATCGGATTCAGATCGGATCGAACCGAATCTGAATCCGATCCGATCCAAAATGCTCTGAAATGTTTGATTCGTTCGGACCGGATCATATTATCGAACTCGATCCGATCCGATAATTATCGGATCGGATTAGTTCGATCCGATTCGAATTCGGATCGGATCGGACCAATCCGAATTCGGTACACATAATCTGGTTTTGAGTAAAAAAAAATCGAGCGGATCGGATCGGATAAAATCCGATCCGAAATAATTCAAAATTTTTTTTATTTAATATGTAACGACGTCGTTTTGCATATTAAATAAAAAAAAAATTCGAGCGAATCGGATCGGATAAAATCCAATCCGATCCGAAATCCGTCGAACCGGACCAACTCAATTCGATCGGATTTGATAATCGGATCGGATCCGATTCGATCCGATCGATGCCCACCCCTAGTGAGGCCCATGGTAGGCCCCATAATTTTTTTAAATGCTGTCAGTTTACCGACCGAATGAAGTTCGGTCAGTATATTTTACCGACCGAATTATAACTCGATCCGTAAAATATATTTATTTATTCATTCGGTCGGTCGGTCTGTAATTTTATCAATCGAAATATAATCGGTCGATAATTCGGTCGATAAGTTAGCGACCGACGCTATTTTGATTAGTAATTTATCACCGACGAGTAAAATATCGATTGAAGAGTTTTTTTGGTATTAAAACGATGCATATTCATATTAACTTAACTAAAGACTTTTCAATTGTTTAATTTTTCATCATAAATAAATAATTTGTAGAGTATCTCAAGAGTTGAGTTTCAAATTTTGTTTTTTGTTTTTATTTTCAATAATGCAAAATGTCAACTTTATTATTTCCAATTTATTTTCGATTAATTTATACCCGATTCCCGATTAAATTGCCCAATTTATAACATGCTTCTATGTATTAAAAACAAAGTAGCCAAATTTATTTGTTTGTTTTAGAAAATTATTTAAAAACAAAACTGTAGTTATAATCAAATGATTATCAAACATTTAGGCCCGAACGAGACAAAAATCTAGGCCAATCGATCTCGTCATTTTCATCACAGATTCCGAACACTGCAAGGATAGAGCTCTGGATGCACACGAAATTCCAAATGGATAGAAAGCGCATTAAAGAGATTCAAAGAGAAAGCAGAGATCTTCGGCATCTTCTGTCCCAAACAATATCCTTTGTATTAGTTTATAAGTGATAACTCGTTGGCAGTTTAGACTGGCTTAACTCTAATGTCGGGTTTTTAAAGTTTTGTTATTAGTATTGTTAGTTTCATATTTATTGATATTGTCCGTAACAAAACATGTTCAATTGAGTTGTAATAAGTATTGAAATTCCCGGAACAATTGGACAAGTATTTGGACAACATCAGATGAAAATATCATAACGATATTCACTCTTTTGAACATTCCCGAAAATTTAGAACTCCGACTGATATGCGATCAGTGTCATTGGAAATTCCAAATGGATATAAAGCGCATTAAAGAGATTCAAAGAGAAAGCAGAGACCTTGGACATCTTGTGTCCCAAACAATAGTCTTTGTATTAGTTTATAAGTGATAACTTGTTTGCAGTTTAGGGTGACTCAATTCTAAAGTCTGGTCTTTCAAAGTTTTGTTATTACCATGACTCAAAACAACTCAAAATTCTCCCCAAAACGTCCAACATGGATGTGACACTTTTGCGGCTTTGTTTTTAAACATCTCCATAATAATATTTTAATAAATAATTATCCTATCATAAGAATGTTCCAATTTTATTTAAAATTGAAAAACATATCAAATAAAAAAAATATACATATAAATATAATGAGATTACATAAAAAAAAATTCGTCTATAACCCTAACTATCATTGAGCGGTCCTTGTATAAGCTTATTTATGTTATCTTTCTCAAACGATATATGATGTAACATTTCCAGTCTCTTGTTATTCCGTAAATGGCACCAGGAACTGAAGCTGATGTAAAGTCCAGCTGCCTTCCACCATTCATGCATGAGCAATGCATGAAGCCAGCAACAATCAAGCATCCAGCAGAAGTAACCAAACAACTATCGGTGGCTTGGTTGTTAAAATAAACAAATCATGAGTAATTGGTGCCACCAAATCAGGGAGTGATTGGTGGAAATGTGAGCAACCTTACCCTATAAATTGAGGCCTCCCAGTAAGCTTAGAACCACCCCAAATGAGTTGTAAGCTCCAGGCAGAGAGCTTAGAGAGTGTTAGTGAGGTTTTGTGTATAGTTTCGTTTTTGTAAACTTGTAAATCTATTCTTGGTAGTAATAGATCAATTCAGTTTTTTCCTAAAAAATACTCTAAAATGATCAGAGAATCACAACAAGTGGTATCACGAGCTTCGGTTGTTCTTTGGGGTCGTAAAACCGAAACACAGAGCTTCCGATCGGAAAACCGGTTCCGACGAAAGTTGTCAAAAATCAAATTTGAGGGTACCATCAGCTAGTTCACGGCGAGACGAGCACGGTGGTATTTTCCGGCGACCGAACCGAAGTCCCAGCCAGCCGCACGCGCTTCACATACCACTCTTCACGCGCTCCCACGCGCCTCACGCGCACTGAAGGTAGAAGACAATTACGTGGCCGCCACGTCAGCGTCCAGTAAGCGCCACGTCAGCGCCCAGTCAGCAGACACGTCAGTCGCCACGTCAACTGCCACATTAGTTGCCACGTCAGCCGCCACATGTCCGCCACGTCAGCACTGCGGTCCCACTTTCCACGTCAGCACTGCCACGTCAGCGCCCCATTAGCAGCCTGGTAAATTTCATTTAGCCCCCTGAAGTTTTAAAATTTACAATTTTGCCCAAGAACTTTTAGGAATTTACAAATCAGCCCATGTGTCGGATTTAGACCAACGAAGTGTCTATTCCATCATTTTCGACCGTTCCGGACGCAACGGTGACCTCAGATTTGTGAAATTCAGCCCCGATTTTAATCTATTTTTATTTTAAACTTTAAAAACTTAAAATGGAAATGGAAGATTCTCATTCTGGTGCAATGATTAAAATGGCTGCAACTAATTACTTCCTCTAGAGACCTCGGATGATAGATTTTTTGCATTGTAAAGATCTGTTTGATGTCATCGAGTTGAAGGGAGAGAAACTAGAGTCTGTTAAGGAGTATGACTGGAATAAACTCAACAGAACTTTGGGTCAGATTAGGCAGTGGATTGGTCACAGTGTCTTCACCACGTAGCACATGACACAAATGCTTATGAAATATGGAGAAAATTGGAAGAAATGTTTCAGGCCAAAACAGCTCGGAATAAGCCTTAATCATGAGGCGTTTGGTGAACCTGAAGCTACGGAGTGGAACTTCCGTTGCAGAACACACCAACGAGTTCCAAAGCCGGTGAACCAGTTGTTTGTAGTAGACATGCAACTGCCAGACGAAGTTCAAGCCCTCTTGCTACTCAGTTCTCTTCCTGATAGCTGGGAGACTTTGATGGTTACTCTCAGCAACTCAGCTCCATGAGGTAAACTTACCATGCCTATGGTAAAAGATGCCCTGTCAAATGAAGAAGCCAGAAGAAAAGACGTGGGCTCAGATCAAACAGAAGCCCTTGTCTCGGAGCAACAAGGAAGACAACAAGAGAAACATCAAGGTGGGAGGAGAGGCAAAAGCAAAAGCAAGGGCAGATCCAAGGACGGGAAAAAGACATACAAGTGCTTCCACTGTGGCATAGAAGGCCACTTGAAGAAAAATTACGGAAACTGCAAGGGAGCAGGGACAAAGCAATAACCAGTCGAAGAAGAATGACGCAGAGACACTAGTAGTTACCACTGTAGATGTAGCTATATGCTCCGGCCAGGAAGAAGCATGCCTTCACACCGTAACTCAGGATGTCGAGTGGGTTGAGATACTGCAGCATCCTACCACGTCACTCCTCACATGGATTTCTTCACAACATACAAAGCATGAGACTTTGGAGTAGTGAATATGAGGAATACCAGTTCTTCTCAGATAGTGGGAATTGTTGAAATACAGTTGCGGACAAATACATGGTATACAATAACCCTAAAGGAGGTCAGACATATTCCAGAACTTCGGCTCAACTTACTCTCGGGGGTAGCCCTTGACAAACAGGGCTATGCTAGCCACTTCAGCAACGACACTTGGAGGATGATAAAAGGTGCCATGGTCATCGCCCAAGGACATATCTGTGGAACCTTATACAAGACTCATGTGAAGATTTGTGCAGAAATCCTAAATGCAGCTGAACTAGAGGCTTCTCAGAATCTGTGGCACCAGAGACTCGGTCACATGAGTGAAAGAGGGTTGTCTACCCTGACAAAGAAGGATCTAATCACTGTCTCCAAAAATGCTGCTCTGGATCCTTGCAACCACTGTCTATTCGGTAAGCAACACAGAGTCTCTTTCAATTTCTATTATACAAAGAAATCAGAGTTACTCAGTCTGGTGTACTCTGATGTATGTGGTCCCTTGGAGGTAAACTCACTAGGCGGTAATAAATGTTTTCTGACTTTTATTGACGATGCTTCTCGGAAAGTATGGGTGTATTTTCTGAAAATAAAGGATCAGGTCCTGGACTATTTCAATCTGTTTTATGCCATGGTCGAGCGTGAAACAGGGAAGAAACTGAAATGCCTTCGCACAGACAATGGAGGCGAATACATTTCCAGGGAGTTTGATGCCTACTGCTGAAGCCACGACATTCGACACGAGAGGACTGTTCCACGCACCCCACAACACAATGGTGTCGCTGAAAGGATGAACCGCACCATTATGGAGAAATTCAGAAGCATGATCAGTATGGCTAACCTACCAAAGCCATTATGGGGAAAACCTGTTCATGCCGCCTGCTACCTGATCAACAGATCACCATCTGTACCGTTGAACTTCGAGATTCCGGAGAAAGTGTGGTCTGGTAAGAATCCCTCATATTCTAACCTCAGAATATTCAGATGTTTAGCATTTGCACATGTATCCAATGAGCTCAGGCAGAAGCTCGATGCAAGGACTACCCCATGCATCTTCATAGATTATGGAGACGAGGAATTTGGATACAGGCTATGGGACCCGAAGGAAAGGAAGGTCATCAGAAGCAGTGATGTAGTGTTTCTTGAATACCAGACAATAGAATATATTGAAAAGCCCAAGATGCCTTCTAAAACCAGTGCCGACAATACCGATGCAAATCCAGACACAACCCTAGCACCAACACCAGTGGCCACATATGATGATGGGGTACAAGACATGCCAGAAGCAGAACCAGATGTGGAAAGAGGTGTTGAGCAAGGGAAGCCGCAGCCTGCTCCATCAGAGGCTTCAGGATCATCCACAAATCCAGATGACAACAGACAGCCAGAACCTCCAGTACGAAGATCCGAGAGAGGCCGGATTCCATCATCCAGATACTCAGGATGAGAATGCATTCTGCTTACTGACGAGGGGGAGCCAGAAACCTTCAATGAAGTGGTATCTCATAAAGACAAAGACAAATGGCTGCACGCAATGCATGATGAGATGGAATCCCTGCAGAAAAACAACACTTATGAGATAGTCAAGCTCCCACATGTAATGAAGGCACTGAAGAAAAAATGGGTATTCAAGCTCAAGAAAGATGGTAGCGGAAAAATGGTGAAACACAAAGCTCGGCTAGTTGTCAAAGGATTCCTACAGAAAAGGGAATTGACTTTGATGAGATATTTTCACCAGTTGTAAAAATGACTTCAATCCGAGTTATCCTAGGATTGGTAGCCAGATTGAACTTGGAGCTTGAACAGATGGATGTCAAAACAACATTTCTTCATGGTGATCTGAATGAAAATTTTACATGGAGCAGCCAGAAGGATTCAAGGTTTCAGGTAAAGAAACCTTGTTTGCAAGCTGAAAAAGAGCTTGTACCGGCTCAAGCAAGCACCTAGGCAATGGTACAAGAAGTTCGACTCATTCATGGTGGGTCAAGGCTACAAAAGAACTGCAGTAGATCAGTGTGTATACATTCAGAGGTTTCCAGATGAAAATTTCGTTGCTCTTCTACTGTATGTAGATGACATGTTGATTATTGGATAAGAAGTAGCGCGAATCAGCCAGCTGAAGAAGGAACTCTCCAAGGCTTTCGACATGAAAAACTTAGGACCAGCTCAACATATTTTGGGAATTGAGATTGTTCGTGATAGACATAACAAGAAGTTATGGCTTCACAAGAGAGGTATATTGAACGGATAATCAGAAGGTTTGATATACAGAAAGCCAAACCAGTCAATATTCCGCTAGCGCACCATTTCAAATTGAGCATGAGTTCGTGCCCTCATCCAATAAAGAGATAGAGGAAATGTCAGCAATACCATATTCTTCAGCTGTTGGAAGCCTAATGTATGCAATGATATGTACCATGTTGGACAATTATGACCCATAGCGTCACTATTTGTATAGATCACGGTGTTATTGTACAAATTAACTATGTGACAAAGGAGATTGCACTCTTATCATTTGTGATTAGATCACCTAGATATATAAATGATAGGAGGTCCCTGTGATTTGTTCCCGGATTGAGAATGATATGAGACAGTATCAATCCATGAAGGATAAATCATTAAATATCCATAGTCAGAGCATTATCGAGATTGGACATCGATGAATGCGTAAAAGACTAGTATTACACTTGTGCGCGTTGTGAGGGCACAACGACATAGTTCTAATATATTTGGGTATATGATACTCATGCAAGTGTAATAGGAGGTTGTGTTTTGCCGATGGTACGGGAAACAGCTTCGCTCTGGATAAGACCCCCTCAGAATTCCATTGGTAGTATGACTATGTGTCTATGGAAATCCGAAATCAGGGTAGGTGTATTTGGTCTTAACCTGAGACTTGCACCGCTAATGCATACGACAATCAATATACTTTGGTTGAGGTCGTCCAGGGCTTTAACTGGTTTCTGTGTACGCCAATTCTAGGTATAGAGCAAGAATCGTAGTGTGTTGGTGTGATGTCAAGACGAAAGTGTCACTCCAGTCATATGGAGTTGATGATCGCACAGGGATACAGAACTGGTTCTCTATATAAGGTTGCAACCGTTGGATAATATGACTTGGTCATGATTATCCGATATTAAAGAGACTAGTTGCTCGTAATCCGATATATGCTTCGTACGGGGCAGACACTGTACCAGCCATAGGCCTCACATGTGATCATCCGATATTGGACAGAAATACGCAATACTACGTATACTATGCCTAATACAGATCCTTTATTCCTGTAAGGATATTTCCGGAGAATTGGGGAGGCATGGCGCTTTCCTAGAAGCCAACCTTGTCTTTTAATTCGGTATAAACGTAGTACGAGGTACGTACGTGTTCGGATAGTCTGACGACCGAATTTACTACCAACATATCAGGGGATCTCATGGGTCACTTCCCAAAGATTCACCGATGACGTATGACTCGCACTTTAATTAATCTGGGATTAATAAGATGAGAGAGAAAATTAATCTGGGATTAATTACGGATATATTTTATCTGGTATAAAATATCATATAAAGAGAGATAACGATTAATTTGGAATTAATCGATGAATTAGTATATTTGATATATTAAACGAAATTAGATTTCGACCCAGAATTAAAATTAGATTTTAATTCGGGCGAACGAATTAATTTAGAATTAATTCGTTAGCGACGTGAATAGTAACTTCGCTAGGCGTAATCATTTAATTACGATGCAACGGAAAATTCGTTAATTTGGAATTAGCAAACCCGAGCCCGTGATTATTTACGAGCGCATTCGCATTTCGAATTCGAGTGCGGCACTCAAGTAAAATCAAGCGTCAAATCGCTAGTCGCATCTAGCGTCACATCAAGCGTCAAATCATGTCACTTTGAGTGATGTAACTATTGATTGGATTGATTGATATGACTTGATGTGAGTTGATAGAAGTGGTTGGTATGGCTTTTTTGTTTGACTTTTATAAAGCCAATTTGTGGAAAATCCTTTTATTAATTTTTGGAAAATATATAAATGGATTTGTTACACAAAATACCAATTAATTTCAACACATTTCTTTCTTCTTCTCTCTCCCTCATCTCACGCCATTTTCTTCTTCTTTAGCAGTGAACTGCCGAATGATGGAAAGAAAAAAAGGGAAGCAGCAAGTGTGATTTTATGGCAAAATCGAGAGTGTTAGCACACTCCGGGATCAATGGGAAGGTGATAGGGAAGTCCACCCATGAGCCGGGAATCGTTTCGCAAAGCTTGGAGCTTGATTCTTGGTGATCAAAACCGAAACCAGAGGAAAGGAAATTCACTGCACTGCAGTGAGCAGTCCCCATGCCGAGCAAAGTCAGATTTGTTCGCCTCCGCGTCGCTCAACCGCTCGATGTAAGTATTCCGCGACTTCTCGAATGTATTCACTTGTGTTTCATGCTTGATTTGTGATCCTTGGGACCCTTAGAATTGCCAACAATGGTATCAGAGCTTGGTTAAAAGCATGAAATTGGTTTAGGGCTTAAAATTGGGCAAACTTGATTTTGAGCATGATTAATGAAATTGGATGGATTAGTATGCTTAAATGTGTTTGAATTAAGGATTGATTGGATCAATTTGTTGAAATTATGTTTGGAACATTTTCCCCAATTTTTCATGTTGGCTGAATTGGTCTAGCCCTAATATGTCTTGGGATTTTTGATTTTTGACAATTGGATGTGTTGGAAATCATTCGGGTATATGATTTAATGTCGATTGTGGAATTTAATTGGATTGAAACCGAATCGGACAAAATTCCCCAAATTGTCGAGAATGTAAGAGCATGTAATTGGGTTTGATTTTTGTTAAAATGTGTTGGACATGTTTTAATGTTGATGGCATGATTAATTAGTACTAATTTGGTGTTTTGGAAATATTGATTTGGGTGATTAATTATGTTAATACACTTTAGGTTAATTAAATTTGAAATTTGGAACTTTTGTATTTAATTAAATTGGGCTTGAAATTGGATTTGGGCCTTTAATGTTGTTAATGGGCTTAATGGGCTTTGTTGTACAAAGTTGGGTTAAGGCAAATTGGATTGGATCCAATTGGGCCCAAAAACCGCTTCCATAAAGCCCAAATGCGACTTAATGAATCTTTAAAGTTTAATTGGGCCTAATGGGCCAAGATTAATTTCTAGGCTTATGGGGTAACTCCCGGATTGGATTTTGGTTATTCGGTTTGACCGGAGTTGACCAAAAGTCCACGCCTTAAGAAATTAATTAAAAGCCCATTGGACTTTAATTAAATGACGTTGGACGTTTATCGGGCTTTGAGACCCGTAGCGATTAAATTTGGAATTTAAGTCGTAAAAGGTTTATTAATAAGTATGTTATTTAATTTGGAATTAAATAAGCGAATTAGAATTAAATGCATATTAAATTAGATTTAATGTTGTAGTTTAATTTAATTCAAGAATTTGTACTTTGAGTACTTATTCGCAAAACGAGTTTGACTCGAGCAAAATCAAATCGTTGTTTGAACATTGAATGATCACTAATTATCAGATTAATTAATTTGATTAGATTGATTGATAACATGTTTGTGTGAATACATGGTTGCGATGCATGAATAATGTATATCAGATGGATATTAGATGGGTGGGACAATTTTAGAAATTGTGTAATAAATTTGATTTATTAATTGGACCTGCGTGTCCAGCCTTATCACCTCCTATTTTCTTGTATTCATTTCTCACATATTCCCCTCAATGTAAATGAGGTTTCTTTAGAAGTGTAGTGTAACGGGTAGAAGAAATATTTGTGCTAGCTGGAGAGAGAAAGGGAGAGATTTGATATAGGATCAATGTGTAAAGTATCCATCTGCATATCATTATTATTTATCATATGCGCTTTATTATGTGTTTAGAATGCATGTTTAAGGGTGTATGATGATGAGACCTTAACAAAGATAATAAATTGGTTGCCAATTTGCACTCGAAAAATCCTCACAAAATATTAAGCGTCTTTCCTTCCATTGAGTGATTCTCACTCAAGATCTAAGACGGCATTGGTTTGTTGGCCAAATTCAAGGCCTTTGTCTGTCGAGGATGTGTTTGAATCACGAAGGCTTTGTTACATGTCAGTGTCTTGTCCAAGTTGTGGTTTGTTGGCCAAAGTCAAGACCACTTCTTGTCCATCGACATTGATTACGAAGCTTTCCATGGTCAATGGGTCGCGCTTGACTGGGATAACTAGGTTTGTTGTGCCAAAGCCAAAACTTAGTTGATTCAGAGGAAAAAGTTTAGGTAATACATTGGATGTATTGGCATATATAAGATATATGTTTCGGACTTGGATGTCCCCCTACCGGATCTAGGAATTGGATTGGATCCAATCGATCTTAGAGATCTACCTAGTTAATTATCATACAATTTGTTGGCCAAAGTCAAGATTGTGTGATATTTAACGGGATCCTAGCCCACTAGGATACGCGGTTTCCCGAGTACTCGACAGAGGGTTAGAGGCTCGCCGAAAAATAGTGGGAGGCAAGAATTGAATTCGCAATATTCGTTCAATTACTCACCATACGCGCTCAAACAAATATCATTCTTCAAATAAATTAAATGTTAGTTGGACTAATATTTAAATGTTGTTTTAATAAATAGTTGGACTATATTCAAACTATTCAATTATAGTTGATTTTATAATTGGATTATAGTAATCAATATAATTGATTTTAATCTTTTAAATTATAGTTGATTAAATAGTTGGACTATTGTAATCATTATAGTAAATAGTACCTAAATCGTTAATTAAATAGTTGAACTATTAGAATCAAGATATAAATTGAAAGATTAACGTTTAATACATAATCCTAGGGAAAATGTATTTAAATGGTTTAATTTTCAAATTGGGAATAATTTCAGGATGGTCCTGGAAAAATAATAAGTTACTTTATTGGATAAAATAACATATTAAGCCTAAGCCCGGAGTTAAGCAAACAGTAGAGCATAATCTTTGGAAGATTATGTGATGATAACTTTAGTGCTTAATCCATTATACTCACCGCAGTAGACTCCTTAATTTCTGAATCAGAACTAATGATTAGATCCATAAAGTATGATACTGGAATTGAAGGATCTTCATAAATCTATACTTAGATTTTAGAAGTACTAAATGCAATAAATAATTCTTGGAGAATTAATGATTATTCTCAAGGAGATAAAGTCAAAGTTTGCAATAAGGCAAGTAGCGCAAAACGCACCTCACTTCGATATTCTAGAAGGCCAAGGCTTGGCCAAAGGCTTCTGGAGTGTTAAAAATGGCAAAGGTAAAATCATTATAATCTTCTGGGAAGATAAATGACATATCCCAAAATGTCTGCCTAACTGTGGCAAACGGGATCGCGGAAGCGTGACTGTCGTTTGGACAATGCAGACATGAAGGAATTGAAGACGGTGCAAGGCTCCGACTTCAAATATGTTTGTCAAGATTATGTTCACTACTAGTATTGAAATTGGATTTTAAATACTTAGTGTGGTACATAAATATATACTGATGTTCAGAATCTGCTATGAGCAGGATTAGGAAACTGTTATAATGTAACTAGTTTAACTAGGAACATTATCTCTATATCAGTGTTTAATCTGTTGCGGATTGAACCTTTATATTCTAGAACACTAAAGTGTTTTATTATATAAAGATGATATTGAGATAAACACATTAGATGTGAATAACATCATTTATATTTTGAATATAAATAAATCTCAAACGTATATAATGACAAACAAATAGCTCAAACTGATTTGATCAGATGAAACATATTGTGGCGTTGTTGTAGTCTGGGACACAATCAAACAAGACTCGTATATCCACACTTTCGAAGAGTGGGTACTCGGACTGATTTGATTCCAATCAAATAAAGTCTATGAATCTAGTTTATTGGGCAATGTGCCTAAAACACATTTACTTGGTAAAAGTGTAAATGCCACCAATCTGTTAGCCCTAGTTCATAATGAAGCAAGTGGGCCCATGTCTAGCTAGGCTAGAGGTGGATATGAATATTTCGTGACCTTTACGGATGTGGCATCGCGTTATGGTTATGTGTTTCTTTTGAAGAACACAAATCAGAAACTTTTAAAGTTTCGACACGAAGTAGACAAACAGATCAGCTATAGTATTATACCGTCACGGTAAGACCGTAATGGAAAATACTTAAGCAATAAGTTTCTAATATACTTGAAAGGTATAGTATTCTTTCAAATGAGGACTCCTCCGGAACACGTCAGTTTGACGGTGTGTCCGAACTGAGTAACCGAATCTTTTTGGACATGATAAGGTTAATCATGAGTCGCTCTGAGCTACAATTTCCTTCAACGGATACACTTTAACAGTGCAGAACTTATTTTGAATAAGGTTCCATAAAAATCTGTTTGACAGATTTCGTGCCAATTGTAGGTTATCCTAGGGATAGCATTAGTATTGTACTTATACAACTCACGAGAGAACAATTAGATTGTTGCTCACCATGCGGTTTTCCTAAGAGGAATACCGATATGCAGTGGTAAGTGGGAGGATAGTAAAAACTCGATGAAAATCGGAGTAATACTATTCCCGGCACCGATTCCTAATAGAACATAAATAGTTCATCAATGATGAAACTATTACCATTAATCTTCGTATACACAAGAACCACGTAAGTCGGAGAGAGTCAGAAAACAACCTGGGGTATGGGTTTCTGATCTCACCTCATAAAGATGTCTATCTTATTGAGGTATACCAACTGACTACGAATGAGGAAGTGATACAAGGTATCGACTCCCTATTATGGCAAAGTGCCATATGATCCGAAATGGATTCCATGTATATCAACATGTTTAGAACTAGTTGATGTACCACAAGGCATTGTGCATATTGGTACTTATAAGTCTTCAAGGAAGACGTAGATGGATGGCAACATACCAACGTACTAAGCTAGGCTTGTAGCGGAAAGGTATCGTTATCAACATTGTGTTGATTACGATTCAACCTTTTACCTGTTACCACGGTAAATCCTTTTGGATAATGCTTGCTAAAGCTGTGTATTTCATTTATGAAATATGTCAGCTTTATGGGAAAATCGCTTTCCTGAAAAGGAAACCTTTTGGAGGATGTTCATAACATCCTGTCGGTTTTGTCGTACCAAAACTAGCAAACAAGGTTTGCGGGTTATTCGATCCATGTTTGGATTGAAGCAAGCATTAGGTTCTTGGAATTATCATTTTTGATGTAATCATAATGGTTTATGATTTAATTCAAAACGAAATGATTCTTGTATATATAAGAGGGTTAGTGGGAGCGCACTGCCAATCGTTGTCCTATAAATAATGATAATACATCATTTCTTGGAAATGATATTCCCATAAAATAACTATCGGCGAAAGCTTGACTTTCGAAAACTCTCCGTGGAATCGTACATTGAAAATGTACGCGACCTGGTGTCTCATACGCTTTGAGCATATGGATTCACAAACAGGCCAATCCGAGTGATAGTCACTGGATTGAAGTTAAGAACATCCGTTAGTATCTTAGAGAACTAAGGATGTTGTCTTAATCTGTGGAGAAGGAGAACTTGAAGTGACTGGGATCACTACTGCAAGTTTCCTAAACCGATAAAACGACTATAAGTCGCAAACGGTACTATACAGTTTGAATAACGGTACAGTGAGTTGGAAATCTTCCAAGCAAGATATTGTTACCAGATAAAAAACAAATGCGGGTTATTGCTGCAGCTGAAGCGGCAATAGAAGCCTTCTGGGTCGATAATAAATCTAATTAGATTAGATATAATTTTGTTAGCGGCTGAGCTAGGCTTGAGCACAGGCTAAAGAATTAATGGTCTCATCAACGATCCAGATATATACTTCGATATTCATCTGATTCGTTCGGATCATACATCGTGACGATGTGATGATCAAATAAATTGCATCAGATGATAATCATGCAAATCCGCTAACGAAAGCTTTTCTCAGCAATTTGAGCCAACCGTACATAGTTCGGGTGTCAGACACTCGAGTGACTAGCTATAGGCCAAGTGGGAGATTGTTGGACAATTATGACCCATAGCGTCACTATTTGTACAGATCACGGTGTTGTTGTACAAATTAACTATGTGACAAAAGAGATTGCACTCTTATCATTTGTGATTAGATCACCTAGATATATAAATGATAGGAGGTCCCTGTGATTTGTTCCCGGATTGAGAATTATATGAGACAGTATCAATCCACGAAGGATAAATCATTAAATATCCATAGTCAGAGCATTATCGAGATTGGACATCGATGAATGCGTAAAAGACTAGTATTACACTTGTGCGCTTTGTGAGGGCACAACGTCATAGTTATCATATATTTGGGTATAGGATACTCATGCAAGTGTAATAGGAGGTTGTGTTTTGCCGATGGTACGGGAAACAGCTTCGCTCTGGATAAGACCCCCTCGGAATTCCATTGGTAGTATGACTATGTGTCTATGGAAATCCGAAATCAGGGTAGGTGTATTTGGTCTTAACCTGAGACTTGCACCGCTAATGCATACGACAATCAATATACTTTGGTTGAGGTCTTCTGGGGCTTTAACCGGTTTCTATGTATGCCAATTCTGGGTATATCGAGAATCGTAGTGTGTTGGGTGTGATGTCAAGACGGAAGTGTCACTCCAGTCATATGGAGTTGATGATCGCACATGGATACAGAACTGGTTCTCTATATAAGGTTGCAACCGTCGGGATAATATGACTTGGTCATGATTATCCGATATTAAAGAGACTAGTTGCTCGTAATCCGATATATGCTTCGTACGAGGCAGACACTGTACCAACCCCAGGCCTCGCATGTGATCATCCGACACTGGACATAAATACGCAATACTACGTATACTACGCCTGATACAGATCCTTTATTCTTGTAAGGATATTTCCGGATAATTGGGGAGGCATGACGCTTTGCTAGAAGCCAACATTGTCTTGTAATTCGGTATAAACGTAGTACGAGGTACGTACGTGTTCGGATAGTCCGACGACCAAATTTACTACCAACATATCCGGGGATCTCATGGGTCACTTCCCAAAGATTCACCGATGACGTATGACTTGCACTTTAAGTAATCTGGATTAATAAGATGAGAGAGAAAATTAATCTGGGATTAATTACAGAGATATTTTATCTGGTATAAAATATCATTTAAAGAGAGATAACGATTAATTTGGAATTAATCGATGAATTAATATATTTGATATATTAAACGAAATTAGATTTCGACGCGGAATTAAAATTAGATTTTAATTCGGGCGAACGAATTAATTTAGAATTAATTCGTTAGCGACGTGAATAGTGACTTTGCTAGGCGTAATCATTTAATTACGACGCAACTGAAAATTCGTTAATTTGGAATTAGCAAACCCGAGCCCGTGATTATTTGCGAGCGCATTCGCATTTCGAATTCGAGTGCGGCACTCAAGTCAAATTAAGCGTCAAATCGCTAGTCGCATCTAGCGTCACATCAAGCGTCAAATCATGTCACTTTGAGTGATGTGACTATTGATTGGATTGATTGATATGACTTGATGTGAGTTGATAGAAGTGGTTGGTATGGCTTTATTGTTTGACTTTTATAAAGACAATTTTGTGGAAAATCCTTTTATTATTTTTGGAAAATATATAAATGGATTTGTTACACAAAATACCAATTAATTTCAACACATTTCTCTCTTCTTCTCTCTCCCTCATCTCACGCCATTTTCTTCTTCTTTAGGCAGTGAACTGCCGAATGGTGGAAAGAAAAAAGGGAAGCAAAGTGTGATTTTGTGGCAAAATCGAGAGTGCTAGCACACTCAGGGATCAATGCGAATGTGATAGGGAAGTCCACCCATGAGCCGGAATCGTTTCGCAAAGCTTGGAGCTTGATTTTTGGTGATCAAAACCGAAACCAGTGAGGAAATTCACTGCACTGCAGTGAGCAGTCCACTGCCGAGCAAAGTCAGATTTTGTTCGCCTCCGCGTCGCTCAACCGTTCGATGTAAGTATTCCGAGACTTCTCGAATGTATTCACTTGTGTTTCATGCTTGATTTGTGATCATTGGGACCCTTATAATTTCCAACATACCAGGCCAGATATTGCACACGCAGTGGGTGTAGTGAGCCATTTTCTCTCTAACCCTAGAAAGCAACACTGAGAGGCAGTCAAATGGATTCTCAGGTACCTCAAGGGTATAACGAAGTTTCGTCTGTGTTACGGGGGAGCTGATTCGATCTTGGAAGGCTATACAGATTCAGATATGGCGGAAGATCTTGATGGTAGGAAATCTACATCAGGATTCATTTACACTTTTGCAGGGGGAGCTGTGTCATGGCAGTAAAGATTGCATAGGTGTATTGCATTATCCACAACAGAAGCTGAGTACATCGCTATAGCTGAGACATGAAAGGAAATGTTGTGGCTAAAGCGTTTTCTCCAAGAGTTAGGGATCAAGCATACATAATACAAGATACATTGTGACAGTCAGAGTGCTCTGGACTTGAGCAAAAACTCAATGTATCATTCCCGGATGAAACACATTGATATTCGCTATCACTGGATACACGAGGTGATGGATCAACAACTGCTGAGACTAGTGAAGATCCATACAGATGAGAATCCAGCTGATATGTTAACGAAAGTGGTTACTCGAGACAAGCTAGAGTTGTGCAGAGACATAGCTGGGATAACTGTCAGATGATGATTGCTTCAGATGCAGCTGGAGGGGGAGAATTGTAAAGTCCAGCTGCCTTCCACCATTCATGCATGAGCAATGCATGAAGCCATCAACAATCAAGCATCCAGCAGAAGTAACCAAAAAACTTTCGGTGGCTTGATTGGCTTGGTTGTTAAAATCAAAAAATCATGAGTAATTGGTGCCACCAAATCAGGGAGTGATTGGTGGAAATGTGAGCAACCTTGCCCTATAAATTGAGGCCTCCCATTAAGCTTAGAACCACCCCAAATAAGTTGTAAGCTCCAGGCAGAGAGCTTAGAGAGTGTTAGTGAGTTTTTTGTGTATAGTTTCTTTTTTGTAAACTTGTAAATCTATTCTTGGTAGTAATAGATCAATTCGGTTTTTTCCTCAAAATATCTAAAGTGATCAGATAATCACAACAGCTGAATCTTGAAAAGGTATGGAGAGAATAAGAAACTTGCTATTCTTGAACAACCAGTAGACCAGAAATGAAAAGCAATCAAATCGGTTCCATTCAAAAGAATTATTGAACAGTTATAATATATATCATATTGGTAATGTTGCTGTATTATAATATCCCGAGTTTTCAGAACAGTTCCAGAAGGTTCTTGGATCGAAATTTAGATCTCAGAACGAAATGTTAGTGGAGTATATGAGTTTGAGTGTTGAAAAAATTTAAGTCGGAATATTTTGAATTGGTCTTTCGAAACTTTGATAATCACGTAATTCGAAAGGGCCGGTTACGCTTATTTTTGGGATATTTTTGTTTGGGAAAGTTTTAATATTTGGGTTATAAAAAATATAAAACGAACTCCGATTGAGTCAATTCTTGAACCGTTGGACTCGTTTTTCCAAGACGAACAACTTTATGTTGAACACTTTTGAAATTTTGATCAGAAGGGCCCCAAGTTTGAGAATTACCGAAGTAGTCCATGAAGAGGGACCAAAGTGCAATTTCGGGGGGGGGGGGGGGGAAGATGACTTCAGATATATCATCGCTCCCATTCGAACACCTGGCACGCGTTTGAGAGGAGAAGCTCAATGACCGGCCATCGGCCATCGTCGGCCATCGCATCGTTTGGAATTGAGGCATCCGGCCACCGTGCACCTGTTGGTGGCCAACGACAGCCCCCAAAACGCTGGAAACGACAGAGGGAGAAAGAGAAACACACGATTTTGAGTTTTTTGATCCCTGCTCATTACTTCGATCCACGTGTCGATCCACTCGCCAAATCAAAGCTCTTGGATAGTACTACAAGGCTATCGTGTTGGTTTTACGGAACGACTCCCGGTTTCACATGAATAGAGAGTGATGAATACTAAAAAGTACACATTTATTAAAAGAAAAAATCAATTATTTTACACTTGTAGTTTCATTAATCCCCTTAATTTAGCATATTAATTAAATTTATGTTTTATATATTTTTATTGTGATTTTTATCTTTTATGCAGGTGAAATAGTACTTTGTATGCATATTTAGAAAAATGGACTTGATATTTGGATTTTGGAGGCCATAAATTTTATACGGTGTTTTAACAGTGTACAACTTCGGAAATTTCAGCCATGTGCAATGTTCGTATTTTGGCCACAACCTTTTACTTTGATATCAGATTAAGGTTATTCAAGTTCCAGATGAAAGAAGACTCAAAGATTTACAACTTTGATGTTTATAAGCTTTTCGAATTCTAAAATTTTCAAGATCAAAATTGACGAAGAATCCAAAGTATTCCATATGTAATATTTAAAGATAAAAAAATGAAGCAATTTATAAATTGCTTTTGCAATTTGCAAATTGCATTGGAGGGTAATGAGCCCTCTACTATAAATAGAGGTGCTCAACACCTTAAGAAATCAGCTTCCTCCTGTAGGCACTATATTTTTGCATATAAATCCCGATTATGAGTCTCATCTGGAGGCACTACCTTTTAAGTCGCGGAAGCCGCGGGAAACGGACATCGAAAGGGAAAAGATGGAAATCAGAACTTTATCGAATTTGACTCGCTTGTTTAGCTTCGGGCTCGCTGGTGGACCTCCATTTTAAAGCACATTTAGCCTAAAAAAACCCGTAAACACAACACCTAGCTTACCAAGACAAAGCCCACGCCGACACCCACCTAGGCCCACACGCCCATAGCCCCTAAATTACACCCAAATTAAATAAAATATTAATTAGATAATGTATTTGAATTAAATATTTTAATTAAACCATTTACCAATTAAATAAAACATAAAATATAATCCTACCTAATTTAGATAAATCAAATATATATACTTCCTAACTAAATAAAATCATATACTAAATTAAAGAAATATTATGCCTAATTAAAATCAATCATAACCAATTAAATATATTGTATTCCTAATCTAAACCAATCAAATATTCAACCTTCCTAATTCACCAAAATTTGTCCCCCCTCAATCCATTGCTTTCCTTCTTAGACACCAAATCAAATCCCTTCCTTGTGAGACAAGGAGAAGCCCTAGCCATTCTCTATATAAACAACACTTTTCCAAGCCATCATCCTCTCCCAACTACTTCACCCTCACGGCACAAACACACAGAAAATAAACCCTGCTCACGAACTCTCTCTCTCTCGCACAAACCACAAATAAGCCCTCCTCACCAAACACATCAACGCCACACAAAAGCCACATGCCTACTGCCCATTTACACAGCAAGCCTTTCTCTCACACAGCCCTTTAAACACAACACAGCCACAACCCTAGTGACCCTCTCGGCAAACTGCCAAAAACCCTATCACGCCCCACTCACTGCCCCATAGTTCTTCACGCCACTCACTGCCCTTCAATCAAAACTCCACGCTCTTGCCTTCAACACACCATTCAACAGCCCCATCAACTTGCAGCCACTGCCCACGCACCTAAACCCCTTAAGCAACTTAAGCCACAGACCAGCCCTCCACGCCACATACACCTTCACGACAAGCAACACCATCACCCTTAAACATATCCTCACGCACCAAAAACCACTGACATGATCATCACACTAGCATCTCTCGCCCTCTCACGTAAAGAACACTTATACACAACCTTTATTAGCACCGAATCAGTCCCCAAAATTGCACTCAGTCCACTGTCCAGAACACAACCAGTAAACCGAGACAAAAACACCCCAAAACAGTCCCCAAAACTACCCAAAACTGCACCCCGAAACCGTACAAAACAGTTCACTAAAACACCAAAACGAGACCTGAAACAGTAAGCAGAAAACGCAAGGAAACAGCAGCAAAACGGAGGTCAAAACAGTAGCTTGAGCAGCGAAACAGCGAGGTAAAACGCAAACCAGTGAACCAGAAAAGTTGCGGTGTGATAGCCCTTCCGACGACCGTGAAACGCGAGTTCGAAAGTCGACATAAAAGGTTAGACCTGAGGGTATTTTCCACATTCGTTTTCTGTTTTATTTTCATTATTCATTGAGTATTGTTTGCATGATTGTTATGTGGAAATGCATGTTGTGGCCCTTGAGTAGATAAATATGCATGTATTATGAAATATTGTATGTTGTGGCCTTGGAATAAAATAAAAGAGGTGTCAACTCTCGCGGTATATCGGATGGAAACCCGGACATAAATTTCATAGCCGATTTCGAATGGACGGTAGTACGATCTGTACTCGGGATACAACTCCATGTACCGCTTGAGTAAACGGCACTTCCTTTTGTTTTTTGTTGCTTTGATTTATTTATTATTCGTTATTTAAATTCCGCATGTTATTTGTATGCATGATGCAATCGAGCGCATGAGCTTAGTAAGTCGGATTAAAGGTCCCATATTTGGAGGGGTTAAAACCCTTTACCACAATGCTTTGCCGCGCCGGTTGATGTGTGTTCGGTTGAATGTAAGATATGTTCAATCGGGCATACTAAGTTTGATGTTATTGTCTTTATTCCTTGTATGCATGATGCAATCGAGCGCATGGGCTTAGTAAGTCGGATTAAAGGTCCCCTATTTGGAGGGGTTAAAACCCTTTACCACAATGCTTTGCCGCGCCGGTTGATGTGTGTTCGGTTGAATGTAAGATATGTTCAATCGGGCATACTAAGTTTGATGTTATTGTCTTTATTCTTTATATGCATGATGCAATCGAGCGCATGGGCTTAGTAAGTCGGATTAAAGGTCCCCTATTTGGAGGGGTTAAAATCCTTTACCACGATGCTTTGCCGCGCCGGTTGATGTATATTCGGTTGAATATAAGATGTGTTCAATCGGGTATACGAAGTTTCATATAGTCATCATTTTCTTTGTACGCATCGTAATGAAAAGCATGTTTATTCCATTGGTTGCATCATTTACCTTAGTCTTGGCTTAACGTATTACAATTCATATGTCCATGTTATGATAGCATTTGAGTATTATTTCTTGGGGTATATCGGATGGAAACCCAGATATAAATTCCGTAGCCGATTCCGAATGGACGATAATGCGGTCTGTACTTGGGATACAATTCCACGTACCACTTGGAAAGGTGCTCACATGTGTGTTTGTGTCCATATTAGTTATCTTCTTTTGCACCATGTCATATCATGCCTACTTTAATGCCTAATTGCATCCTTAAGTGTCTTTTTGCATTATGTACTTAGTTGACTCTTTTATTCATGCATGGACATGTAATGGCTATTTGTTTATGATATGTCTATGAAATCACATGTTCGCCATTATTTGATTCGCCTTTATGTGTGCTTGCATGGTTAGTGTGTGCTTGTGTTTCCATGAATACAATATGCCAATGAAGTTGTATGTTCGTTGCTACTTTGATGTACTTTCAAGCATGCAATCTTAGATGTGAAATATATGCCAATTTAGGTGTAAGATTTATTTTTGCGCATATGGATTTAGAAGCATGATACTCTTGAAAATAAGTGTTACTTAAGCTTGATTAAATTATTACACAAATCCTTTCATTACAAGTGACATAAGTAAGGGACCATTCCGAACCCAACGGTTTGAGGTCTTCCCTCGCGAGGGGTGAGTGCGGCCTTAAATCTCATTTTCCCGGTTCACACCGGGTGGCGACTCCATGTTATTTCGTACTCCCAACTAGGCCGCGAGCCTAGAACAGTGTCGTCAAGTTCTGTGTCCCGCACCTCCATAGAATTCTCTCTGAGGTTTTGTGAAGGGATCCAGCTCTTGTGTGTTTTATTTTCTTTAAAGCTTTCTTGTATTTTTTTTTCTTTCAGCAATAAAATTATGTTTGTTTTTATTCAAATTATGAGTAGCCAATTCTTTTTGATGGGGAAAAGGGTGAAGCTTTTAAAATGAAAATATAGATTAATCTCACTTATATTAAATATATAAATTGTAATCTAATGATTAATACTTAATTTAAATCTGGATTAATTATTGACAAACATTGATACCACCTATATGGCTGGTTTTATTTATTTGGCATAATTGAGTACATAACTGGACTTGTTATAGACAAAAGTTATCACCGCCTTTATGGCTGATTTTATATGTTTTGGCATAATTAATTCCTGAAATAAATTAATTGTGTAATAATGACAATTTATATATTATAAAAAGTGAGATTTAAAATATTAAAAGTAGATCCCCTAACCCCCAATATTTTATTTTATTATTGCTATCCAATTTAAAATTCACAAATCACTTCAAAAAAATCCAGTCTCTTAATTTTCACTCAAATTGTTATTTTATTTTACTAAATATATTCCTTGTGGATCGACCCCGGTCTTACTAGGTTATTTTATTACTTCGGTACTCTTATACTTGGGAGTAAAGAACCACTTTTGAGCATTTCAGAGAGAGAAAGATTCGAATGAATAGTGACTTATTTGCCCGAGTGCTCTGATTTGAATTTCTTCGATTCCTAGCGTTTGTGGGAGCATAGTGAGTTCGCAGGTACCCCCAAAATTTCGGTAAGACATTCCGTAAAAATTTGATATTTTCAAGTTTCTATTCGAATGCTTCCATTTGTTTTATAGAGTAATGTATTGACTTTTATTGAATTGGATAAGTTAGAATGTATTGAATTAGTGTTATTGGTAGAATCCGGGTGAAATCGAATGAATCAGATTGATTTAGTAGGATTAACGAGTTTTTTGTAAAACCGATGTAATAATATATATGAGTTAATTATGATGATATAATGATGTTTAGATGAACCCAGATAAGTTCGGAGGGTTCAGAATCCTACCGTAGCATTTTTGAAAAAAAATTCGGAAGATTTTATAAAAACGCATGATTTATGGATTTGAGCTAACATATTATTTTAGAACGTTATATTATGATGTATTATGAGTATTTACATGGTTTTGGGAGAATCCAAAAAGATCCGAATTGTTCCGGATCTGTTCGCAACACTTTCGGACTTTTTCAGAGGATTAGACCGGAATGTGAATCTGATGTGTTAGATCTATAAATTTAAATATTTTGAGAGTAATGAAACTAAAATTGTTGAAAACAGACTTGTTTTGGGTGTTCTGGAAAGGTCCAGAAATTTGTTATAGTAAGTCGGGAATTCCACAAAACTGCGATCCTAATCGTATTTTGTAATTTATTTTGACAAATTTGATTAGGAACAAGAGTGTTCGGGAAACCAGATAAGTATGTCCTGCGATGAATGATGTAAGTATAGTTAATTGATTGCATGATTGATCCATAGGAGATATATGTGTGTATATGCATATACATTTATATAGAAATATATATAGCTTACATTGACTAAACCACCACGAGTTTGGGTTGGTCATAGCCACAGGTTTGGGTGGTTTGGTACAACTATGTATTAATCTTAAGCTATGGATATGTGTGTGTGTGTATATATATATATATATATATTAGGTTGGAGGTATGTTATTGATGTGTATATAATTAGCATAATGTGATCGTTTTGTAATTTGAGCGTTATTTGTCAATGGATGATGAAGTTGATGTGTAATATGTAATATGCTTGACGTGAGTAGATACATTGTTTTATTTTTCCTTATTTATGTTTTGAAAAGATTTATGTTTCAGAGTTTTGATTTGACTAAGAAGTATTTGATAAGTACATGCATCACACTGATATGTTTTCGCCAAGACGCTTGTTATGGGGTTCTGAACTTCTGAAAATCGTTGCCTCGCTGCTGTGTCGATAGGATTGAGCCCCGGTTCCTATTCTACCCAAAACCGATTTGAACCGGACCAGTTTTTCGAGTTTGGAACCGGACCGGTTCCAATTCCAAAATGGAAGAACCGAATTTAAATGGTCCGATTCAGGTTATGTCATGGACGGAACCGGAACTAGACCATTTAACCGGACCGAAACTTATTTTGGGAACCGAATTTAGAACCAATTTTTGAACCAAATTAAAACTCAATTTCATAACCAGTTTTAAAACTCAATTTCATAACCTAAATTAAAACCCAATTTAAAACTCAATTTAAACCAAATTTCATAACCATTTTAAAAATCCAATTTAAACCCAATCTCATAACCCAAATTAAAACCCAATTTCATAATCCAATTTAAACCCAATCTCATAACCAAATTAAAACCCAATTTCATAACCAAATTAAAACCCAATTTAAACCCAGGCACTTCCTACAAGAATATTATGTATTGAGTCAAAAATATTATGTAATATGTAGTTTTATTTATTGTTTTATTTTTGTATAGACAATTGCCAAGAATATTATGTAATATTCAAGTGTGAGAAATAATTATATTTCTAAAGTTTGACAATAATAAATAAATAAAGTAAATCAAAACCGGACCAGAACCGAATTGGAATCGATTTTTTCCAGGTAGGTTCTGGTTCTACGCATAGCCGAATTGGAACCAATTAATAGGATATTCTATTTAATTAGGTAGGTTTCGATTCCACTTAGTTAGGAACCGATTTTTTCCGGGTAGGTTTCAGTTTTACACGAAATCAGAACTGAAATCGGTTTTGCTCACCTCTATCCGCCGACATGGTCATGTTTCATTCATTGTCTGGTCTTTGCTCGTGACCTAGGCATTGGACGCTTGATATGTTTATCCAGTTGTGTTAATTCTTAGACACTTGTTACAAATTTACGATGATGTCGATTTTGGAGTTTGATTCTATTTACTGAGAATAGTTTCCCAATATATGTTGGATATATTTGATTCATAGTTTTCCAAAAAAGTATTTCGAAAAGTTTATTTTTGAAAAGATCTGCTTCTGAAAAAGATGTGTTTGAAACGCATTCGATTTCGCTTCTAACATGTATGAGCTTTTGATGAGATATGATATGATATGTTTCCATCTCGGCGCTTGATTCATGTTTTTTTTGTTTTATTATCCTTCATTACGTTTCCTCCGAGAGCTTGATGATATTTTTCCGTCATGGAGCTTGATAACAATTTTAGTTTTTAAAACCTCTATGGCTTTTGATATAGGGTCATGACCATCAGAAAATGGCTGGCCTACTACCATCTGTCGACATGAGATTGTTTCATTCATTTTCCGGTCAGGCACATGACTTGGACATTGGACACTTGATTAGTTTTATGACCTTTCATATACTTTTGTTTTAAGAGTGGTTTTTAAAAAGAAAATGAGTTTAAAATGATTACCTTATATTTTGGCGATTTGGATGCTGGATGAGATTGATTGTACATGACTTATATTTGTAATGTGTGTGTATAAACAGTTTGGTTGATAAGTTAGTATTTATGTTTGTTTATAACTCTAACACATATTCTTTGCATGTGACTTTGATCTTTAGAAGTTTAGTAAGTCTTTGTTGTTGACTATACTATGTTTTAAAGGTCTAGAGTGAGATTAAGGTTTTAGATTTGTATAAGGTAGACATTTCTAGAAGGTTCGTATGTGAAAGGTAGACATTTCTTGAAGGTTTGTACATGGAAGACATGAAAGTTCTATTATTTGAAAGCTTTCGTATAGGTATGAGTACATGTAAACTTTCTGAAATTGTGTGTAAACGAATGTTAAGTCAAGGATTTGAGATTTTATATAAGCTACGTTTCTGAATTCATTTATGTAATTATATGTAATTTGGATTATGAACATCCCAAAGGTTTTCTGTATAAAGATTAGTACGTAAGTCATTATCAAATAAAGTGTTATATTTTCCGATTTGATGATATTTCAAAAAAAGTTTAGTTCAAAATCCAAATGATTCTGATATTGTAGTTATCGTTACAGATTTGTTTAAGTTAGGTTTTGTATTTAGTATGACTTATGAACTTAATTTTTAGATAAATGTATGTAAGTATTTTCAGAAGACTTGATACATATAATGAGTTTAAGAATAATATGAAGTTTGCAAGATGTTTAGTATAAGTTTAAGAACATTATTCCTTTGAAGTTCTTCTAAGTTTGTATGTCCTAGTCGATTTCAAATTACTATACAAATATGTTGGGGTTTCGGTGCGGGCGCGGCGGAAGCTCGTGGTTCGGGTGAAATCATAATTTTAAAACTTTTTAAATTACCGAATAATTTATTCAATATCCAATATGAATAATACATTTATATTTCACCTAAACATATTTATTCGATATCAAATAACGACATAAATAGTTAAGAAACATCGCGAAACTTTTACGAAAACGTTTTTCTGTAAAATGGCATAAAATAAGTTTTTGACCGAACCGACCACCCAATGCACATGAGGGCTGCCCAAGTCAGCCCCAACAATATTAGGGCAGTTCATGGGCTACCTGAACAGTGACCAATTCACTGTTTGGGTAGCCGTCGCCCGGTGGGCTCAAAAGTCACCCGGTAATGCCGTTTTTCACCGTTTTCGCATATTTCAACTTTGAAACAGTTTTCGAAAATTATTCCAACACCAAAAACACATCCAATACATTTATATGACATAATTTTCATCGCCATAAAAATATGTTTTCCAAATCTGATCCAGAAAGTAAAATTATCAAATTTTCATGCTTTAATCCAATTTTCTTAACATTAATCATATTAATCAGAACACCAATCTAAGCAACCACAAAATGAAGCACCTAAGAACAATTCTAGACATTATAAGAGTGGTCATAACACTCTAGAATGGGAACATATCATCAAATGATCAAATTGAATAAATATTATAATAATATCTTTCAATTCAACTTCACACATGCACCAAGCCTTCAAATCCATCCTCCAAATAAAAATTTGGAAGCTATTTGGAGGAAGGGTTTCGGCCATGGGTAAGCCAACAAAAGAAAAGAAAAAAAATTTCCCTTTAAAAATGCCATTGCCGACTTACTAGGGGCAATTTTGTCATTTTTACAATTTAATTTCATTAATTTAAAAATAAGCTTTATGTTAGCAAATCAAATTTGCACACATTAAGCTTAATTAAAACATGCCACATGTAGCAATAATAATTAAACATATTGCATAACATTTATGTAATATGAATATTATTTAATTATTCAAATATTAACATTTAAATATCTAAATAATTAATTAATATAATAATTATTATATATATATATATGTATTTTTTTTTTACATTAAATAACAAATACATATATTAATGGCATGTGTCAAAATCTCATTTGACAATTAATTAATGTATATCTAATCAAATTATGTATCAAATACAAATACACAATAATTAATATTGACCAAAGAGTGCCCCTAAAGCATGTGTTTTCGTTTAACCGTTTAAACGATTCGAATTAACTCATTTAATTCGGTGAAGTATTATGAATAATCTGTATTATTCATAACGCGTTGCTCAAGTGCTCAACGAGTACACTTCATATTGTGGGACTCTCTAAGTTTAGGTTTATTCGTCACGAAATCCAATTTCGTGTCCATAATTCACCCACTCATGAATTATGACGACCACGGATAATCTCGCTAAACTATGCAAGTCGATGTCATTGCATACGTATAATCCATCTGTCACAGGCTATCCATATTATACTTGGGATATAGATAAGAACGTCAAATCTTTATGGTATAATATAGTCGACTTTCAAATTTACGATCTCTAAATAATACTCGGAAATAGCTTCCGAAGTTATACCACGACCATTGATTTACTAGATCGCAAACACGTGTAGGATACCTATGCCCTGTACACATGACTGACAGATTCTATCTTGATACGCACTGAATATCATGAGCATCAGTCCATACCCAACGAACAGACGGAGGTCTGATCTAAATAGATCGGTGACGTGACTGCCATCAAAGTGTGGATGATAACTCATATATCAACTGTGGTATCTCTGTTAGTGTCCTAGACATGCCCAAGGTCTCTAAGATGATTTATGTGTGAATAAATTCAAAGTAAGTTGTGGAAAAAATACTTACAATTAATGGATGAAGTTCAAGACTTTTTTTGTATTTGATGAGAGCTCCAAGCTTCCTTGAATGAATCCAACCCAATGGTGAGTTTCCCTAGCACCTTAATTAACTCTTTATGTGCTAGCAAGCTTGAATTTTTTCAACAAAAACTCTAAGGAAGAAAGAAGACCTCACGGCAAAGCAAGGAGAGGGAGAGAGTTTATGCTTTTGATATTTTTGATTTCTAAAATCTCATCCAAAAGTCAACAAGCAAAATGTGTATATCCTTTTCCAAAAAAGAAAAAAGAAAAATGCAAAGTGTGTTGGACAAGTTAGCTTTACAAGCACCCAACCACTTCCATCACTCAAGTGACTTGTTGATGTAAGTTGGTGGGTCGCACACTTAAATTCAAAATTCAAGTTGGGTTGCTCAACATACTACGGGCTCGGGTTCGTTTAATCCGATTAAACGAATTTTTCCGTTGCGACGTAATTAAATCCAATTTAATTAAATAATAATGCCTAGCAAAATTATTACGAAAGTCGCTTACGAATTAATTCCAAATTAATTCGTTTGCCCGAATTAAAATACAATAATTCCGCTTTCAAATCCGATTTCAATTATATCCAATATTTTTTATTTAATCGATTAATTCAAAATTAATCGCGTTATCTCTTCTTTTGAATTTTATCCCAGATAAATTCTTACCGCAATTAATCCTAGATTAATTTTCTCTCTCATAATTAATCCCAGATTAATTCTGTTCGAGTCAAAGGTCATCAGTGAATCTTTGGGAAGCGACCCATGAGATCCCTGGATATGTTGGTAGTAAATCCGGTTGTTGGACTATCTGAACACGTGCGTACCCCGTACCACGCTCTTACCGATTTACAAGACATGGTTGGCTTCTAGCAAAGCACCGTGCCTACCCAATTCTCCAGAAATATTCTTTTAAGGAATACATAATCTTTATCAAGCGTAGTATACTAAGTATTGCGTATTACGATACAATATCAGATGTCACATGCTAGGCCTGGGGCTGGAATTGTGTCTGCCCCGTACGAAGCATATATAAGATCATTAGAAACTAGTCTCTGTAATCGGATAATCATGACCTTGTCATATTAGCCCGATAGCTGCAGCATATAAGAGTACCAGTTCTGTATCCCTCGTGATCATCATCTCCATATGACTAAAGTGACACTTCCATCTTGACATCACACCCAATGCACTACGATTCTCAGCAAACCCATGAGAGGCGTACACAGAACCTGTTAAAGCCCCGGACGACCAAAACCAAAGCGTAATGATTGTCACAAGTATTAGCGATGCAAGTCTCAGGTTAAGACCAAATACACCTACCCTGATTCAGATTCCCATAGACACATAGTCATACTACCAATGGGATTCCGAGGGGTCTATCCAGAGCGAAGCTGTTCCCGTACCATTGGCAAACAGAAAAGAGAGGGAGAGAGTTTATGCTTTTGATATTTTTGATTTCTAAAATCTCATCCAAAAGTCAACAAGCAAAATGTGTATATCCTTTTCCAAAAAAGAAAAATGCAAAGTGTGTTGGACAAGTTACCTTTAAAAGCTCCCAACCACTATCATCACTCAAGTGACTTGTTGATGTAAGTTGGTGGGTCCCACACTTAAATTCAAAATTCAAGTTGGGTTGCTCAACACACTACGGGCTCGGGTTCGTTTAATCCGATTGAACGAAATTTTTCTGTTACGCCGTAATTAAATCCAATTTAATTAAATAATAATGCCTAGCAAAATTATTACGAATGTCGCTTACGAATTAATTCCAAATTAATTCGTTTGCCCGAATTAAAATCCAATTTTAATTCCGCTTTGAAATCCGATTTCAATTATATCCAATATTTTATTTAATCGATTAATTCCAAATAATCGCGTTCTTTCTTATATTCGAATTTTATCCCAGATAAATTCTTGCCGCAATCAATCCTAGATTAATTGTCTCTCTCATAATTAATCCCAGATTAATTCTGTTCGAGTCAAATGTCATCGGTGAATCTTTGGTAAGCGACCCATGAGATCCCTGGTTATGTTGATAGTAAATCCGGTTGTCGGACTATCTGAATACGTGCGTACCCCGTACCACGCTCTTACCGATTTACAAGACATGGTTGGCTTCGAGCAAAGCACCGTGCCTACCCAATTCTCCAGAAATATTATTTTAAGGAATACATAATCATTATCAAGCGTAGTATATTAAGTATTGCGTATTACGATATAGTATCAGATGTCACATATTAGGCCTGAGGCTGGAATTGTGTCTGTCCCGTACGAAGCATATATCGGATCACTAGAAACTAGTCTCTGTAATCGGATAATCATGACCTTGACATATTATCCCGATAGTTGCAGCATATAAGAGTACCAGTTTTGTATCCTGCGTGATCATCATCTCCATATGACTGAAGTGATACTTCCATCTTGACATCACACCCAATACACTACGATTCTCAGTATATCCAGAAGAGGGGTACACAGAACCTGTTATAGCCCCGGACGACCAAAACCAAAACGTACTGATTGTCACAAGTATTAGCGATGCAAGTCTCAGGTTAAGACCAAATACATCTACCCTGATTCGGATTCCAATAGACACATAGTCATACTACCAATGGGATTTCGAGGGGTCTATCCAGAGCGAAGCTGTTACCGTACCATCGGCAAACAGAACCTCCTATTACACTTGCATGAGTATCCAATACCCAAATATATAAGAACTATGCCGTTAAGCTTCCATAATGCGCACAAGTGCAATATTAGCCTATTCCGCATTATCGATGTCCAGTCTCGATAATACTACGACTATGGATATTTAATGATTAAACTTTTCGTGGATTGATACTGTCTCATATCTTATTAATCCAGAACTAATCATAATGACTTTTATCATTTATATATATATTCAAGTAATCTAATTACAAAATGATAAAATAGTAATTTCCTTTATCACATAGTTAATTTGTACAAAAACCACAATGTCTTTTACAAATAGTGATGCTATGGGTCATAATTGTCCAACAATCTCAAGTCGAATGATCACTATGCCCGCTCAACTCGAGAAGATTCCTATTGACGTTGGTGTACCATCTATTAGGAAATCTTCAGTGAGTCGTTCAGTGTTTATCAAATAAACACCTACATGTCTATACGAGTCTCCCGAGACTCATGGTTCATTGGGATAAACCATCGGACTAAGTCACAATATACGACATGTACTGGTCTCAGTGGATTTTACTAACCGACATGTGTTAGTAAATCTTGACCAGGAACTTTATTTAAGGATATAATACTTTTTTTCACACTTCAAACTATATGTTAATTTTAATTTATGGATTTTCATTATAAATGATTATATGATAATTACTTATTATAAATGATTTTTTTAAATTATATTGTATAATTTAATAACGATTTGAATTAATAGATTTCCAAAAATTCATTTTAGAAACCCTTGATTTGGATGGGAAGTTACATCATTTTATTTAGTAATGCTTTTAATGTCATTATGATGACATTTGACCAAATAATTTTGATGTTACAAAATAAATGGGGTGGCCGAATTTTGGTGTATAGAGGCTTAGGGTTTGTTTAATTTTTGGAAACCAAAATCCTAAGTATAAAAAAAATGAGTTTTTATTTTGACAACTTTTCATTTTGAAAACCTAACCACCCTTGTTCTTATATTTCTCTCAAGAGTTGAAAGAAAAAGAGGAAGAACAAAAAGAAAAAAAATTCTTATGTGATAAATCTTTCTTTAATCTCTAAAGTATTTAGCGATTTCGTGTTGGGATTTATGTCCTAAAGCTTCATGTATTGTAAAACAGAATTTATCATTGTAAAAATAATAAATGCATTATTCATTTTATCAAAGTTGTTTGATTTATATCGCATATTGTCCAATTGTCTTGTTTACCTTGATTACTATTGTACCTTCAAACTTGGTGTATTTTGATGCACAAGAGGGTTTATGTCTGAAGTTAGTAATCTAAATAGTCCGTAGAGAGCAAACAAAGAGGGTAGTTTGTTTGTGGTTTATCTATAATTGCGGTCCATTCTATACTTGTATGGCGAACTTGATTCGGGATCGTTCATGTAGTGACATGGGAATAGAGACACCTTGTATGATGAGATCATATAGGTCTGGACTCAGATAAATAAGAATTTCTTTTAATATTCGTTAACCGAAGAAATTCATTTTATATAATAGATGGTCATATATGGATTCAATCTTAATCCTGAGTGTACTACGAACTCCTGCATGACATGCTATGTCCTTTGATTTACTATGGTGAGGTTGGTGTTGCATTCCCGGCCAATAACTACGTATTTTGGGGATATGGTTTGGTGTGTAGCCGGGGACGTTTTACATAGATATGGAATTCACTCATTCTTATGAGAAGCAGAAGAATATCTTTTTAAGAGTTGATTCATGACTTGAACAATATGAGCGCTCAACTTTTCTATTACAAATAGAAAGTTTTATATTCATAATTGTTATGAATTAATTGTTCATTATAGAATCAATGGTGCTTAAAAGATAAAATATTTTACAGGGGTTTAACGGATTTTTGACTTGACTCTATTTATGAGATATTCGTGAAGGGCTATATCCATATATAATGACTATATCGATGGACACCGAAATTGTTCGGTTTATTTTATCAATCTACGGTAACGAGAGTTCAACTTCGAGTTTTTAGTGGAATAACGCGGAGTTAATAATTCGTAATATTTGATTAAAGAGTGTAATTAATATTTCGGAATTATTGGAGCTCGAAACCGTAGGTCTATTTGGTCTTCGTGCTAGCTCGATTAACTGTAGCAAACCTAATATAATTAGATTGTCTAATAATATGCTCACATTATATTTATATATTATTAATGTGATTAATAATATTATTGTCACAAATGAAAACTATGTTAAATTAGTTTAACTTATATTTTCTAGAATCTTTGATTATGAGAATCAAGTCTTGATTATGAGATAATCAAGTTAGTAATAATTATGAGATAATTACTACAATATAATTGAAGGTAATTTAATCATTATTGAGATTGTGATTTTTATTTACCTTGGAGACAAAGCCATATGGCTTTCCATGCTCTCCAATATATTATGTCTATTAGGTGGCTTGGATACACCTAATAGTTTTGTCATTAGCTACTCTATTTTTATGCTTTGGTATGGTCTCCACATTTATGTGTTTTCCATTGAAAGAAAGCATTTGATGCTTAATGACAAAGTCATTGTCTTTAACTTATCATTTCTTATGCTTTGTATGACATTCAAATTTTTGTGTTGGTCATTGCAAGAAAGCATTAGATGCTTAATGACAAGGTTAGTTGGCTTGTGTAAGAGAATATAATCTCTACCATTTCTCTCACTTCTATGGTTAACATTTTGCATTCATTCACACAAGTGTTGTGAGAAAGAATTTGAGAGAAAATAGAGAGAGTTCAAACATTCACACGAGTGGTTGATCCGAGCGTTGGACACCAAAGGATTGATCTCGGCTACTACAATAAAGGGAGAAGGCAAAGAAAATTTTAAAGATCCATATCGGAGCCGGTGCCACCAAAAGCAACTTCCACCGCGCTAAGGAAAGTTGTTTCCTACATTTCGTTCTTGTGAGTCAAGCCCACTCTTATATTTGTTGGTGGCGAGTCATAGCATGTAAGATCTTTTGGGACTCGAAGTAAACTTTTATTTGCACTCTTAATCCTCTCACGCAGTGAGCAGAAAAATCTGCTCACTGACGCCACTTGCTACTTGATTCAAGAGTGTTTTTATGTTGTGGTTTTGCCCAGAAAAATTGGGAACACAAAGAGATATTTTGTAGACGTTTTGGGACTGTTTTGGAGTGATAATATCATCCAAAATAGTGTTTGAAAAATAGCAAATACCAGCACAAAAATAGTGAGTTGTGCACGCGAAAGGGAATATTTTCGGCGTGTAACATAGTCCAGTTATTTGGCTGGTTTTCGGGGGCTGAAAAATAGCAAAATAAGTCCAAAAAGGCGGGTCAGATTCGACTAAGAAGGGGTAAAGGCAGAAAATTTTTTAAGATCGATCCTGGTGCCTAATACGCTCCCACCGCGTGGAGAATCGGTTTCCTACAATTGGTATCTAAAGCAAGGTTGAAAAATATTCTTAACCCTTCTTATTTTTATTAAAAAATTTATGTTTTTTTATAATTTATATGTGATATAAATTATTTTTTGCATGTTATGATGAGTAGACATAAATCTTATGTTCATGTGATGAATGTTTATGTTTAAGTCATGTGATGAATGTATTGCCTTGGTCGTAAATTTTTCCGCCTCTTATTTTTATGTTATTTTATTTTTTGGGAATGTAAGGTCATAAGACCAATTTTTACAAGTGTTCTAAATATTTTTCCTATGTAAAATTATATTTTCCCTTGGTATATCGAATGGAAACCCGGACGTAAATTCAATTGCCAATTTCAAATGGATGATATTGTGGTCTGCACTCATGACACAATTCAACGTACCATTGCAATTTATAAAACACTTCATTTAATTAAATTATTTTATTAAAATTTTATTCCTTTTGGATTTCTAAGTTTAAACTTGTTAGTGAGCTAAAAAATTTAAGAGTTAAAATTGATTAGGTCACTGAAGTAAACTTAATTAAATTAGTTTAATTAAGTAAAATATTAGTTGGGACTAATTATAATTAGTGAATAAAATTTTAAGAGTTAAAATTAGATATATCACTAATATTACACTAGTATAAAATTGAGTAATGTTTTAGCCGCACATAAACTTGTAGACACCAGTGAATTAAAATATTAGATATTTTAAATAGAAACCCTTAATTTAAAATAGTGGGTGAAAGAGAGATATATGACAATACATCCTGTGATCTCCATTGGTAGTCCGAATATGTGAGATTCAAAAGACGCCTCGATACGACTTTATTTTCGTCCCCTACAGATGGTGTCCATTTTGGGTCAATATCAAGTTTGGATTCCGAGAGGATATGAATTCTAGACGTATCTTGTGAACTGACCTACCCTATGGTGGCAATTCATTAGTTAAGCCCAAGGGTCTTAAATAACAGTTACATTTGTTGGACAATTATGACCCATAGCGTCACTATTTGTACAGAACATGGTGTTGTTGTACAAATTAACTATGTGACAAAGGAAATTGCTCTTTTCATTTGTAATCAGATTACCGGGATATATAAATGATAAAAGTCCATATGATTAGTTCCGGATTAATAAGATATGAGATAGTATTAATCCACTAAGGTTTAATCATTAAAACATCTCTAGTCGTAGTATTATCGAGATTAGACATCGATAATGCGGAATAGACTAGTATTGCACTTGTGCGTGTTATGGGAGCATAACGGCATAGTTCTCATATATTTGGGTATTGGATACTCATGCAAGTGTAATAGGAGGTTGTGTTTACCGATGGTACGGAAACAGCTTCGCTCTGGATAGACCCCTCGGAATTCCATTGGTAGTATGACTATGTGTCTATGGAAGTCCGAATCAGGGTAGGTGTATTTGGTCTTAACCTGAGACTTGCATCGCTAATACTTGTGACAATCAATATACTTTGGTTTTGGTCGTCAGGGCTTTAACAGGTTCTGTGTACGCCTCTCTGGGTATATTGAGAATCGTAGTGTATTGGGTGTGATGTCAAGATGGAAGTATCACTTCAGTCATATGGAGATGATGGTCACGTAGGATACAGAACTGACGCTCTTATATGCTGCAGCTATCGGGATAAAATGACTAGGCCATGTATATCCGATTATAGAGACTAGTTACTAGAGATCCGATACGTGCTTCGTACGGGGCAGACACAATTCCAGCCTCAGGCCTAGCACGTGACATCCGATACTGGATCGCAATACGCAATACTACATATATTACGCCTGATATAGATTACATAATCCTTTAAGAATATTTCTGGAGAATTGGGTAGGCACGGTGCTTTGCTAGAAGCCAACCATGTCTTGTAAATCGGTAAAAACGTAGTACTAGGTACGTACGTATTCGGATAGTCCGATGACCGGATTTACTGCCAACATATCCAGGGATCTCATAGGTCGCTTCCCGAAGATTCACCGATGACGTATGACTCAGACATAATTAATCTGGGATTAATTATAAGAGAGAGAAAATTAATCTAGGATTAATTGCGGAGATATTTTATCTGAGATAAAATACTATTTGAAGAGAGAGAACGATTAATTTGGAATTAATCGATAAAATAATATATTCGATATATTATACGAAATTAGATTTCGACGCGGAATTATAATTAGATTTTAATTCGGGCTAACGAATTGATTTAGAATTAATTCGCGAGCGACATGAATAGTAATTTTGCTAGGCATAATTATTTAATTAAATTTGATTTAATTACGTCGCAATGGAAAATTCGTTAATTCAGAGTTAGTGAATCTGAGCCCGGGAGTGTTTGCGGGACCACTCACATTTTGAATCAAGTGGGGCCCATAATTCACATCGCACGTCACATCATTAGTCATTCTTATGATGGAAGTCACATCAACTTTGAGTGATGTGATGCATGTCACTTTTGTGATTGATGGGAGTTGTTGAAAGGCTTTAATGCCTTGTACCAATTTTTGGAAAATGGTAAATGGTATTTGATTTTTGAAATCAAATAACAAAACACATACAACACATCTTTTTCTCTCTCTCTCCCATTCACGGTTTTGGGAAAAAAATCACTCTCTCCATTTTCTTTCTTTTGGCCGAAACTAGAAGGAAGAAGAAGAAGATTTTTGTTGCAAAAATTTTCTAAGTGCTAGCACACACAATGAGTCATTCAAAGGTGATAGGGAAACCCATCTATGAGAATGGAATCATTCACAAAGCTTGGAGCTTGAAGAACACAACAAAGGGACCTTGGCCGAAACATACAAGGAGGAAAAGCTTGGAGCAGAATTTTTGTTGTCTTCGCATCGCAAAAGCCGATCAAAGTGAGTATTTCTGCTACTTTACTTTGATGTATTCACACATTTATATGTTTAATTGATCTTGGTTTGACCTAGAAAACCCAACAACATTCACAAAGGAATGATTAAATGTTAATCGAAGCTCATTGATCAAATCAAATGGTGGTTGGTTAATATAGGAATAAGAGTTATTCCTACATATATTAATCAATTGAGATTGTCTCAATCTATCATGAAAATACTTGACCTACCATACAACGGTACTTATTTGTGGGATGATAGATTTCTGTGGCATAGTTATTATTTTTAGGTTTCTAATTTATTATACATGGTACATGCATCATGTTTAATTTAATGCCTAAATATTTTGATAATTTTGATATGCAATGAATGAATATTAAAATACATGTTTATTTTATTTCCAGCCATGGTTTCTCCAATTATTTCAATTCCCTCAAATGACAAATTAATTAGAGAAAATTATGTAAAATGGAGAAGTAACATGAACACCATTTTAGTCTGTGAAGACCTTAAGTTTGTCATGACGGAGGAATATCCTCCCGAGCTAGCCAGAAATTTTGGCCAAGCTCTGCGCGATGCCTACCAAAAATTGGTCGCGACCAATGAGAAAGTCAGCTTCTACTTTCTAGCAGGGATGTCCCAGGTTCTTGCTATAAAGCATGAGCCGATGGCTACAACATCTTTGATGATTGAGTCATTGCAATGCATGTTCGGGCAGCCTTCACAACGACAACGTCGTGAGGCTATGGTCTCAGTGATGACCGCAAGAATGAAGGAATGAGACATCAGTCCGAGAGCACGTCTTGAGAATGATGACCTATCTCAACACGGTCGAAACTCATGGAGCTCGTATTGACGAGCGTAGCCAGGTGACCATGATCATGGAAACTAATCCAAAGAATTTCATGTTATGAATAAGTTGACTTTTACTTTGACTCAGCTACTTAATGAGCTCACCCATTACGAGTCTATGTTGGTGGATCCTCGTAAGCCATTTGGAGAGGCAAATATTTCCGAATATTCTAAATCTGCAAAGACGATGAAGAAAGTCACCGGGAAGGCTAAGGTAAAGCCCATGAAGAAGAACAAGAAAAACACCAAGGATGCCAAGCCCAAAGGAAAATGTTTCCATTGCAACAAGGATGGGCAATGGAAAAGGAACTATCCAAAATACCTTGCTGAGCTGAAAGCGAAGAAGGCCACAAATAAATACGATTTACTTGTCATAGAGTGTCTTTTAGTGGAGGATGATAAATCCGCATGGATTTTTTATTCTGGAGCTATTAACCATGTTTGTTCTTATTTGCAGCTACTTGACTCATGGAGGGACCTTGCTGAAGATGAAGTCATACCAAGAGGGTCGGGACATAAGATGCCATTTCAACTAGAGTAGTGGGAGTTTCAAGTTTAAATTTTTTAAATAATAATTATTTACGTTTGAACAATGTGTTGTTTATTCTTGGATTTCGTAGGAATTTGATTTCTGTCTCTAAATTTTTGGATGATGGTTTTTCTATTTCATTTAATAATAATTTAGTTATTATTGCTAGAAATGGATTGACTATATGCACATGAAACTCAGAAAATAATTTATATGTGTGAAGGCCTTTGACACATAATTCACCACTCAACACTGAAATATTTAAGGTTGAAAAACCTAAAACAAAACGACAAAAGATTTCTCATGATGACATATATATGTGACATCTTAGACTTGTTCATATTAGCCTTGACCAGATAGATAGGTTGATAAAGAATAAAGCTTTAAATACCAGTCTGCGAATCTTGTCTAGAAGGAAAAATGGCCAGGAGAACTTTTACTAGAAAATGTACAAGAGCCAATAAACCACTTGAGCTAATACATTCGAATGTTTGTGGACCAATGAATGTAAGAGCCCGACGAGGTTATGAATAATTCATCATATTTATTACTATTATTCTAGATTTGGGTACAATGACCTAATGCAGCGCAAGTCAGATACCTTTGAAAAGTTCAAAGAGTATCGTGCTGAGGTTGAGAACCAATTATGTAATACGATCAAAACTATACGATTGACCGTGGAGGAGAATATCTTGATAGTGATTTCAAGGAATTCTTGGTTGAGCATGGGATAATATCTCAGCTCACAGCACCTGGAACACCACAACAGAATGATATTGCAGAGAGAAGAAATCAGACCATACTAGACATGATGAGTGAAAGTGTTCCTAGAACATGCCAAGATCGTCTAAGAGTGATTTATGTGTGAATTATCAAGAGAGTTGCGGAATACTCACATTGATTGGTTGAGGAGATTTCAAAAATTCCTTCTTTGTTGGATGTGTTGGAAGCTTCGGAGCTTGAAATCGAGTTCCAAACTCTCGGGTGAGTTTCCCTATCACCTTGATTCACTCCTTGTAAGTGCTATCTTGGAACAAATTGAAAGAAAAATTTTCTCTTCCAAGGAGTAAAGTTTCGGCCATGGAGAGAAATGGGAGAGAGATGAAGACTTTGTGTTTTTTTTTCCAAAAACAATTACCAAATTCCTTTTTCCAAAAAGTGTATATACTTTTCCAAAAAGTAATTACAAAGTGTGTTGGACAAGTTAGCTTTAAAGCTCCCAACCACTTCTATCACCAAAAAGGTGACTAGTGATGTAAGTTGGTGGGCCCCACTTTAAATTCAAAATTCAAGTGGTTCGCTCAACACACTTCGGGCTCGGGTTCGCTTAATCCGATTAAACGAATTTTCCTTCGCGACATAATTAAATCCAATTTAATTAAATAATAGTGCCTCGCAAAATTATTATGTAAGTCGCTTACGAATTAATTCTAAAATAATTCGTTCGCTTGAATTAAAATCCAATTTTAATTCCGCGTTGAAATCTAATTTCAATTAATATATCCAATATATTATTTTAGCCCAATTAAATAAATTAAATAGTAAAATCTAATTTCACTATTAAATTTACTTTACCGATTAATTCTAAATTAATCGCGTTCTCTCTTCTCGACGAATTTAATCCCAGATTAATTTATTACCGTAATTAATCCCATATTAATTTTCTCTCTCTTAATTAATCCTAGATTAATTTTCTGTTCGAGTCAAATCTCAACGGTGAATCTTCGGGAAGCGACCCAAGAGATCTCTGGATATGTTGGTAGTAAATACGGTCATCGAACTATCCGAATACGTGCGTACCCGATACCACGTTTTTACCGATTTACAAAACATGGTTAGCTTCTAGCAAAGCACCGTGCCTACCCAATTCTCCATAAATATTCAGTTCAGAAATATGTAATATTTGTCAGGCGTAGTATACGTAGTATTGCGTATTACGATCCAGTATCGGATATCACATGCTAGGCCTGGGGCTGGAATTGTGTTTTCCCCGTACGAAGCATATATCGGATCTCTAGTAACTAGTCTCTATAATCGGATAATCATGATCTTTGTCATATTATCCCGATAGCTGTAGCATACAAGAGTACCAGTTCGGTATCCTGAGCTTGCTCCTCCATTTGCTAAGCTTCTTGCTCCACATTTTCTTCACAGATGTATTTTAAAATTTCCGTATTCAATTTTATGTCCATCATCTGTGAAATGCATGCTCCATAAGTGTCAATCTGAGGATGTAAAGTTATGTCTGTTTTTAGGTCTTCATCCTCTGATCTGAGTGAAATGATTGGCTCAGGAAGATCTTCTTCAAACATTTATACAATGGAAGCTCCAAGATCTTCATTTGGAGGAAAGAAAGTTTCATCCTCCTTTGTTGGTGCAGTTGGTACAAATAGCTCAGCTTCTTTATCCTCGTCAGAGTCAGAATAATAAAAATCAAATTGAGACTTTGTTGGTTCAGGCTTCTGAACTGATACCTCTGATTCTTGATACTGCTCAGCCTCGTCCTCTGTTATGATGTCATGATGAATCTCATGATAATCGAAGGCTTCTTCAGTATTATTTGAATTTGCTCCATGAGATATGTGATTCAGGTTATTTGTTAATTGTCTAACTTGATCTGTCATCCTCTGTATAGACGTCGCTTGACTCTGAATTTGTGTATCAAATTGAGCTTCCCGTTCCTCGAACCAATCTTTGAGCATGTGAATCAACTGATCTTCCTCTGATGGTTCTGGTTCTTGTTGAAGATAGTAGGTGGGTGGTGGATAAGATGGAAAATGTGGTTTTGTGAAATGTGATGGTTCTTCATACCATGAAGGATTTTGATAGCTCTGCCACCCTGGATTGTAGTTGTACTCACAATGATCTCTCGGGTGGTTACCATTACATATGTCACATCTCCCCATTGCGTCTTGTTGAGAAAATATGGTATTGCTTGGTTCTGGCATCCAGTGATAATAGTTGGGCTGGACAACAGGCCTCAGAAAACCGGACTGTTCCTCTCAGATTTGGGGTGTATCTTCTAGTAAAGCTCGTGATCTTTCAATCTCCCAATAATGTTCCATTTTTCAATCACCTGAAAAAAAAAGAAAGAAATAAAAATTACAGATAAAAATAAAGAAAATTAGATACAAGTAAATTAGATAGCTTCAAAATTAATAACTCAAGAAAAATAAGTCCCCGGCAACGGCGCCAAAAACTTGACCGGCGTTTACACACACGTATAACGCAAGCGCACGTATCGTTCAAGTAGTATAAAAATATCGATCCCACGAGGACTTAATTCCTACTGTTATTAATTGTTGAATCTATTTATTTACAAATATCTAATTAAATGGAGAAGAGAATGATTGTTTGATTGGTTGAATGTGGTTTTCCTTAATTAAAATAAATAAAATAAACAAAAGAAAATACTAAGGAAAATAACAAAAGACTCAAAGATCTATGGTTGTGAATCTTTCTAATATCTTTTAAAAGATGAAGTGATTATTTTATGTTTGTGTAATAAATTGGTTTACTAACTTGGAACACGAAATTTTGCGAAAGCCTCTGTCGATGGTCAAACGCAAATACCCAGTTTAACCCAATTGAACCATATGTCTATGTCAACCAAATTACCTGGATTCATTAAATTTAAGTTCCAATTATGGCTACCCCCGCCCGACAGGTATATGTCTATCCTGTAAGGAAATCTATTAAAGGGTTATCTATCCCCAAGGAAGATCGTAGGCTATTAAGTCTAAGGCTGAAACCTAAAATTCCTTTGTCAAGTTTATTTTAGATTTACCACATCAATCTTATAGGTGATCAGACAACAAGAAGCATTAAGCTTAAGACTAATAAGTAAACCTTTAAATTACCCAAACTATAAAATAACCCCTTATAAACCGGTGATATTTGATTTCATCACAACCCCAGATAACTAACTTAGTTACGACACATAACTACGGCTAGTAAAAACTTAAATAAAATAAAAGACATAAAGTAAAATGCTGAAAAGTAAATTGCTGAAAAGTAAATGACGGAAAGTAAATGCTGAAATTAAATACTGAAAAGTAAATGCTGAAAAGTAAATGCTGAAAAGTAAATTACTGAAAAGTAAATGCTGAAAAGTAAATTGCTGAAAAGTAAATTGCTGAAAAGTAAATGCTGAAAATAAATTGCTGAAAAGTAAATGCTGAAAAGTAAATCGCTGAAAGTAAATTGCTGAAAAGTAAATGCTGAAAAGTAAATTGCTGAAAAGTAAATAAAATAAAAGTACAATAAAAGAAAATGCTGAGGTAAAAGGATCCACTTTTATTACTTCTATTTTAGATATCTCCCTTAATATAATATATTAACTTTGCATGATAATTACCAACCAGCCATATAGGCGGTATCCAGATTAAGTCAAATTAATAATTAATTACCAACCGACCAATCAGGCGGTATCCAGTTTAGTCAGGTTAAAACCAATTTAAATAATTACCAACCGACCAATATGGCGGTATCCTCGTTAAGTCAGGTTTTAACTAGTTTATATATTATAATTAAGGGAGATTAATCTAAATATTAGTAATAAAAGATTTACCTTTTAAAGGAGCAAAGGGGAGTTACCTCCTCATTACTGAAAAGTAAAAACTGAAAATTAAAGAAAGAAAAGTACTGTGCGTAAAAGTAAATTGCAGAAAGTAAAAACTGAAAAGTAAAGAAAAGAAAGTGCGAAAGCGGAAATTAATTACAAAAAGCTGTAAATAAACAAACAAGATACAATCTTCTTAGTATTCTTAAGGAATTCCTTAGAAGAAAGTATGAATTTTACAAATGAAATGGCTTGGTATTTGTATTTATAGGCAAAATTTTGCCTCTATCAAATCATCCACCAAATCCATTATTAATTGCTCCACTAATTGCTCCACCAAATCCATTATTAATTGCTCCACTAATTGCTTATCATGTTTGGTGGTGATTTGATAATTTTTATTATTTATTTATTAATTTATTTTTTTGCTTTGAAAATGACTTTAATAATTACACACAACACACTTCTAGATGGTTCATCAATTTAGGGTATGAAATCTTCAGAATTCGAAATTATTTTGTCTTTCAAAGTTGTAGATCTTTGAGTCTTATTTAATCTGGAACTTGAATCAGCTCAATCCGATATCGGTGTAAAAAGTTATGCCCAAAATACGACAGATGCATAAAACTGGAATTTCCAAAACTGCACTTCGTTAAAACGCCCTTTCAAGTTTCCAATCTCCAAAATTAATATGTTAAGTCCAATCTTTGCCATTATTTGACCCACATTTCGTCCTAAATGATTTCATTGTGTCCCAATATTATTTTATCTGCAAAATAAACTAAAACACATCAAAACGTTCATCAAACCCGAGAAACTAAACAAAATATATAGTAAAAGGAGCGGTAAATATTGATATATTTTCCGCTCATCACACCCCCAAACCTAACATTTTACTAGTTCTCGAGCAAAACAATAAAATAAAATACAAGAAACAATTAAAATTAAACTAAGCCACTTTCGTAGGGATCACGGTTGCATTTAGCATATGCAACAAGCCTTTAAACCCTAGGTGTCCCTAGTGGACGAGTTATAGTCTCGTGAGGGCTTACAGCAACGATACCCACAAACGTTTTACAAAAGTAAAAAGATAATAAAACTAATGCACACAAAAGCAAAAAGACAAGAGAAAATAAAATAAAGAAATTAGTGACTAATCGGGTGAAACTTCTACTCCAAATTACTAGTTGTTTTCTTTCTTTCTAAATTACTGAATAAGTAAATTCTCCGATTATATTTACCATTCTCCATATGCACAGCCGACAAAATATTAATCAACTCATTTTTTTCCACAACAGTCACAAGTACAGTTGATAAGAGAGTAATATTATTGTCCTAAAGTTTTATCAGAATTCACACCTTTTTGCAGCAATGGAATAAATTTTCTGATTTTTTTTCTTTGATTTTTGATTTTTGATTTTTTTTTTTTATACAATATCTTCCGTCTATGTAGCAAGCTTTGGGCCGGTGGCTCCCAAACCAGTTGGCTTTAGGGCACCAGGTGTTAAGATACCCCTACAGACTTAATTACTCAGAATTCAGATATATATATTTTTGCAGCATCTTTGATCCATGTAGCGAGCTTTGAGCCAGTGACTCCCAAACCAGTTGGCTTTAGGGCATTAGGTGTTAAAACACCCTTACAGACTTATTAACTTGGATCTCAGTTTTTTTTTTACTCCATCACTTTTTGAGATGCTTTCTCCAATTAAATTAGAGCACTGAATATTACAAACTTTTCAATTTTAGCTCATGTCAGTATGTTACTATGCATGTTGATAATACCTGCTAACTGAACATATGAAGATCCATTTTAGTCAGTTTTATGGAGAATTTACAAATTAAATAATTTAAAATAAAATAAACAAAAATTAACTTGTTCCGAATTAGGTTTGAGATACGTCTCAGGAGTGGAAACTCCTTACTCAGCTATCTCTTACCAATTTAACCTTTTTAGTCAAACTAAAAACACAAAAACACAAAATATTTTTGTAATTTTTGAAAAAATTTCAAATTTTTTGTATTTTTCGAAAAATTTTGGACTAAAAATAAAAACAACACACAAACTAAAAACAAGGTACTGATCAACTAATTCTCTCCCCCAAACCTAAATGAGACATTGTCCCCAATGTCTTAAACAGTAGAAGAAGAGTTTAGAATATAATATCTGGTTAGCTGAAATTCTAGGAAATTAAAGGTTAAGATTCAGATTAATCCGACACCTCTTACCATGATCGTCCTCGGACCAATTTATCTTTGAAAGGATAGGGTCAATTTGTGGTTCATAGGCTAAGAGTTGGTCTATTAGATCCGGAGCAGTTCTGGCAGTGAAGATGAGTTCTTTTAAGGTTTTGACACAAACCCATTTCTCCGGGCATCATCAATAAACACACAAAGAAAATCATAAAATCCTTCAACGTTGTACAGTCCAAGCGGTTTCTGGTGTATGTTCAATTTGAGCTTTTGTTTGTCATATTATATGTTTGATATTCATTTATATTCTAAATATAAATGATGTTATTCACATCTAATGTGCTTATCTCAATATCATCTTTATAAACAAAACACTTAGTGTTTTAGAATATAAAGGTATACTCGCAACGAGTTAAACTAGATACATAGATAATGTTCCTAGTCAAACTAGATAGATTATAACAGTTTCCTAATTTAAGTACATGCCTAAAGGGCAGTTCCAAAACTTAGGTTTCTACGGCCAAAACAGCGACTCTCGTCCCGTTTCCAACTCATAGGTCGATCTCAAATGAATCCAGTCTCCTGCTAATCAGCAGATTCCGCACATCAGTACATATATTTATGTACCACATCCAGTATCTAAAATCCAATTTTAAAACCAATAGTGGACATGTTTATAACAAACATACCTGAAGTCGGAGCCTTGCCCGTCTTCACTTCCTTCATGTATGCCTTGTCCATACGGCAGTCACGCTTCCAATGACCCTGTTTTCCACAGTTTAGGAAGACATGGGATATGTTATTTGTCTTCCCAGAAGACTGTGACGATTTAGCCTTTGCCCTTTTTCTTCACACCTCCAGAAGTCTTCGGCCAAGCCTTGTCCTTTTGGGATGTCGAAGTAAGATGCGTTTTGCGCTTCTTGCCCTTTTGCAAGCTCTGGCTCTGTCTCCTTTAGCATAGCCATTAACTCTCCAAGAGTTTTCTTATTGCAATTAGTACTTCTAAGATCTAAGAATAGATCTATGAAGATCATTCAATTTCAATATCATACTATAAGGATCTAATCCTTAGTTATGACAAAGAAATTAAGGAGTCATTGCGGCAAGCATAACAGATTGAGCACTAAAATTATCATCACCATGAGTCTTCCAAAGCTCATGCTCCACTATTTGCTCAACTCCGGGCTCAGGCCTGAAAGGTTTCTCTATCAAATAGAATAACTTCTCAATTCCCAGGACTATCATGAGGTTCTATTCCCAATCTGAAAATTAAAGCCGTAAAAGACATTTTCACCCAGGATTATGTTTTAAACGCTAATATTTCAGTTATCTTGATTTCAATAGTCCAACTATCCAATCAACGATTTCGAGTACAATCGAATATAATGATTTCTATAATCTAACTATATAATCAATTACTATTGATTGGTTATTTTCAAATGTATTGATTAGTATAATCCAATTATATAACCAACTATAAATGATCGGTAAAATTCAAATATATTGATTACTATAATCCAATTATATAATCAACTATAAATGAAGTAGTTTGAATACAGTCCAACTGTTTAATTAAAACAACAATTGAATATTAGTCCAACTAATATATATAAATTTTTAATGACGAAAAAATGAAATGAGCACCTATTGGCAAGTATCTAAACGAAATTGCAAATTTAATACTTGTCTCCCACTATTTTTCGGCGAGCCTCTAACCCTCAATGGAGTACTTGGGAAACCTAGTTTCCTAGTGGGCTAGGATCCCGTTAAATAATACACAACCTTGACTTTGGCCAACAAATTGTATGAAACTTAACTAGGTAGATCTCTAAGATCAATTGGATCTAATCCAATTCCTAGATCCAGTAGGTGGACATCCAAGTCCGAAACATCTATCCAATATATGCCAATATATCTGATATATTCCCTAACCTTTTTCCTCTGAATCAACTAAGCTTTGGCTTTGGCACAACAAGCTTAATGAAACCAGTTAAGCGTGACCCATTGTCAATGGGAAAGCTTTGTAATCGAGGCCAATGGACAAGAAGTGACCTTGACTTTGGCCAACAAATCACAACTTGCCTAAGGCGTACGATATGGAACAAAGCCTTCATGATTCAAACACATCCGCGATGGACAAAGGTCTTGACTTTGGCCAACAAACCAATGCCAATCTTGGATCTTGAGAGAGAATCACTAAATGGAAGGAAAAACGCTTAATATAAAATGAGGGTTTTTATCGCGATTTGGCAACCAATTTATTATCTTTAATTAGGTCTCATCATACACCCTTAAGCATGCATTCTAAAAGCATAATAAGGCGTGATAAAATTTAATAATGATATTCGGATGGATATATAACAAATTATTCCTAGAACAAATCTCTTCATTTCTTCTCTCCCGCTAGCACTATTCATAATTCTACAAATTACATAATACTTCTAAAGAAACCTCATTTACATTGAAGGGAATTGGTGAGAAGAGAAATACAATGAGATAAGGAGATAATAGGCTGAACGCGCAGGTCCAATTTAATAAATTCTAAATTTATTACAATAATTTCCAAAATTGCCCTCACCCTTCTAATTTACATCCGATATACATTATTCATACATACATCCAAGTATTCACACAAATCATGTTATCAATCAATCTAATCCAATTAATTAATCTTTGATTAGTGACCATCCAATGTTCAAACAACGATTTGATTTGCGCGAGTCCAACTCATTTAAGAATAAATACTCAAAGTATGTATTCTTGAACTATAATTTTAAATCTAATTTAAATTATATTCAATACTAATTCCTATTTAATTTCAAATTAAATAATTACACTTTTGATAATGTCTTTTAGACTTGGATTCCAAATCCAATCTTTATGGTCTCAAAGGCCCAATTAGTATCCAAAACTATTCAATTAAAGTCCAATGAGCTTTTAATTAATTATTTAGGCATGGGCTTTGGCAATTATGAGTCAAACCCAAGATGCCAAGGCCCAATTAGGAATCACCCTATGCCAAAAATTAATTTAGGCCCATTAGGCCCAATTAAAATTTTAAAGGCCCAATTATCATATTTGGACTTTATGGAAATGGTTTTAGGCCCAATTGGATCCAACCAATTATCCTAAACCAAACTTGGCCCAACCAAGCCCATTAAGCCCAAATACAATAAATTAAATTAACTTATTATTCAAAATTACAAATTAATTCAATTCAAGTGTAATTACCATAATTAATTAATTAATCTAATGCTTCCAAAACACTAATTAATTCAATTAATCATGCTCTACATTTCCAATTCATGTCTAACACAAATTGAAGCAAAATCAATCTTATAACATGCATCAAGGCTCACGGCTAAGGCATACAAAATCATTCAATTTGATTTCAATCTAATTAAATCAACATTCAATATTTCTATCATTCCATTTAACACTTCCAATTGTAAAATTTCCAAAATTCCACCAGGAGCAACCTATGGTAACTTTCGGCCAAGCATGTGAATTTGGGGAAAATTAATCTAATCAATTTTTCACAAAATCAATGACATATAATCCAATTAAACATCATCCAAGCTCAACCAAATCTTCAATTTAAGAAAATCAAGCTCCAAACACAAAATTCCCAAATTAAAGTTTACAACCCTAGATTCAAATCAAACTTAGGATCGTCTCTGATACCATTGAAAGTATTCCTAGAACATGCCAAGATCGTCTAAGAGTGATTTGTGTGTGAATTATCAAGAGAGTTGCGGAATACTCACATTGATTGGTTGATGAGATTTCAAAAATTCCTTCTTTGTTGGATGTGTTGGAAGCTTCGGAGCTTGAAATCGAGTTCCAAACTCTCGGGTGAGTTTCCCTATCACCTTGATTCACTTCTTGTAAGTGATATCTTGGAACAAATTGAAAGAAAAATTTTCTCCTCCAAGGAGTAAAGTTTCGGCCATGGAGAGAAATGGGAGAGAGATGCAGACTTTGTGTTTTGTTTTTCCAAAAACAATTACCAAATTCCTTTTTTCCAAAAAGTGTATATACTTTTCCAAAAAGTAATTACAAAGTGTGTTGGACAAGTTAGCTTTAAAGCTCCCAACCACTTCCATCACCAAAAAGGTGACTAGTGATGTAAGTTGGTGGGCCCCACTTTAAATTCAAAATTCAAGTGGTTCGCTCAACATACTTCGGGCTCGGGTTCGCTTAATCCGATTAAACGAATTTTCCTTCACGACATAATTAAATCCAATTTAATTAAATATAGTGCCTCGCAAAATTATTATGTAAGTCGCTTACGAATTAATTCTAAAATAATTCGTTCGCTTGAATTAAAATCCAATTTTAATTCCGCGTTGAAATCTAATTTCAATTAATATATCCAATATATTATTTTAGCCCAATTAAATAAATTAAATAGCAAAATCTAATTTCACTATTAAATTTACTTTACCGATTAATTCTAAATTAATCGCGTTCTCTCTTCTCGACGAATTTAATCCCAAATAAATTCTCGACGCAATTAATCCCAGATTAATTCTTTCTCTTTTAATTAATCCCACATTAATTTATTGCCGTAATTAATCACAGATTAATTTTCTCTCTCTTAATTAATCCTAGATTAATTTTCTGTTCGAGTCAAATCTCAACGGTGAATCTTCGGGAAGCAACCCAAGAGATCTCTGGATATGTTGGTAGTAAATACGGTCATCGGACTATCTGAATACGTGCGTACCCGGTACCACGTTCTTACCGATTTACAATACATGGTTGGCTTCTAGCAAAGCACCGTGCCTACCCAATTCTCTAGAAATATTATGTTCAGGAATATGTAATCTTTGTCAGGCGTAATATACGTAGTATTGCGTATTACGATCCAGTATCGGATATCACATACTAGGCCTGGGGTTGGAATTGTGTCTACCCCGTACAAAGCATATATCGGATCTTTGGTAACTAGTCTCTATAATCAGATAATCATGACCTTTGTCATATTATCCCGATAGCTGCAGCATACAAGAGTATCAGTTCCGTATCCTGCGTGATCATCATCTCTATATGACTGAAGTGATACTTCCATCTTAACATCACACCCAATACACTACGATTCTCAGTATACCCAGAAGAGGTGTACACAGAACCTGTTAAAGCCCCGGACGACCAAAACCAAAGTATACTGATTGTCGCAAGTATTAGCGATGCAAGTCTCAGGTTAAGACCAAATACACCTACCCTGATTCGGATTCCCATAGACACATAGTCATACTACCAATGGGATTCCGAGGGGTCTATCCAGAGCGAAGTTATTTCCGTACCATCGGTAAACAGAACCTCCTATTACACTTGCATGAGTATCCAATATCCCAAATATATGAGAACTATGCCGTTACGCTTCCGAAACACGCACAAGTGTAATACTAGCCTATTCCGCATTATCGATGTCCAGTCTCGATAATACTACGACTAGAGATATTTAATGATTAAACCTTAGTGGATTAATATTGTCTCATATATTATTAATCCGGTACTAATCATATGGACTTTTATCATTTATATATCCAGGTAAACCAATTACAAATGATAAAAGAGAAATCTCCTTTATCACATAGTTAATTTGTACAATAACGCCATGTTCTGTACAAATAGTGATGTTATGGGTCATAATTGTCCAACAATGAGATCTATGTTTAGTTACAGTTCACTGTCTAGTTCATTATGGGGATATGCATTGAAAATAGCAATATATATCCTTAATGTAGTTTCATCTAAGTCTGTTCCTAATACTCTTTTAGAGTTGTAGAGTTGTCGTAAAGATAGTTTACGATATTTCCGCATATGAGGTGTCCAACACATGTGCTTAAGAATAAGACTACAAAGTTTAAGGCACGTTCTTAGGTGTGCCTATTTGTAGGATATTCTAAGGAGACTAGGGGTGGGTTCTTTAATAGTCCGGAAGATAATAAAGTTTTTGTATCGACAAATACTACTTTTCTAGAGGAGGACTATATGAGGGATTTCAAACATTGAAGTAAAGTGTTACTCGATGAGTTACTTGCTGGTTTTACCAGCACACCATCGTCAACAATAGTTGATAGAAACATAGCACCGTCGACATCTGAACATCATATGCAAGTATTTCAAAATAGTCTGCCACCTAAACGTAGTGGGAATGTTGTATAATAACCTGATCGTTGTCTAGGAGTTGGAGAGGCACAAATTTTCGCATCTAGTGATGGTGTAGATGATCCATTGACCTACCTTAGTGCAATGGATGATTATGATAAAGAGAAATGGCTCAGAGCCATGAACCTCGAGATGGAGTCGATGTACTCCAACTCAGTCTGGGAACTTGTAGACCAACCTAATGGGGTAAAACCGATAGGTTGCAAGTGGATATACAAGAGAAAGATGAGAGTAGATGGGAAGGTACAGACCTTCAAGGCTAGACTAGTAGCCAATAGTTATACCTAGAAAGAGGGTGTCGACTATGAGAAGACCTTCTCGCCAGTAGCCATGCTTAAATCCATCTGCACTCTTCTCTCCATCGCTGCATATTATGACTATGAATGGAAATCTTGATGAGTGTATCTATATAGTACAACCAGATGGGTTCGTAGCCCAAGGTCAATAGAAAAGGTTTGCAGGCTGCAAAGGTCCATTTATAAACTTAAGCATGCATCTCGATTTTGGAACATAAGATTTGGTACCACAATCATGTCTTATAATTTTGAGCAGAATGTCGATGAGCTTTGTGTATATAAGCACGTCATTGATGGAAATATAGTTTTTCTCATTTTGTATGTCGATGATATTTTACTCATTAGGAATGATGTAAAAATATTATCGGACGTGAAATACTAGTTACCTAACCAATTCCAAATGAAAGATTTGGGAGAGGCCAGTTATGTACTTGGGATCTAGATTCTTCGGAATCACAAGAGATGACTGTTAGTTATGTCTCAGGCAATCTATATCGACAAGATCCTTGTACGATTTGGGATGCATAATTCCAAGAAAGGCAATTTGCCTTACCAACATGGAATCCATTTGTTAAAGAAACAGTCTCCTAAGACACCTCAAGGAGTTGAGGAAGTGAGACGTATCTCATATGCCTCAGCAGTTAGTAGTCTCATGTATGTTATGTTATGCACGAGATCGAATATCTGTTTTGTAGTATGAGTAGTCAATAGGTTTCAGTCTAACCCATGATTAGATCATTGGATGGTTGTGAAAAACATTCTCAAGTATCTTAAGAGAATGAGAAATTATATGTTTATATATTCTGGCGAGGATATGATCCTCACGGGATATACAGACTCTCATTTTAAGACAGATATTGATTCTATAAAATCAACATCTGGATCAGTGTTTACCCTATGTGGTGGGGCCATTGTTTGGAGGAGTATAAAGCAATCTTGTATTGCTGACTCCACAATGGAGGATGATCATGTAGCAGCTTGCAAAGTAGCTAAGGAAGCAGTCTGGCTCCGAACATTTTTGGGAGATCTGGAAGTTGTTCCAGATATGGATAAACCACTCACACTTTATTACGATAATAATGGTAAATTCCAAAGAACCAAGAAGCCGCAAAAAAGGAAAACATATAGAGAGAAAATATCATCTGATCAGAGATATAGTGTAGAGAGGAGACGTTTCTGTCATGAAGATTGCATCCACTAAGAACCTAACTGATCCATTTATAAAGACCTTGTCGGCTAAAGTGTTTGAAGGTCACCTAGATGGTCTAGGTTTACATGACATGTCCCATTTGCTACAGTGCAAGTAAGAGATTGTTAGGATATATGTCATAGAGCTTCATGTAATGTAAACGTAATTGATCGGTGAAATCGCTCATGTAACGCAAGCGCACGTATCGCTCAAGTAGTATAAAATGTATCGATCCCACAATGACTTAATACCTTAGCTATTAATTTATGACGTTAAATATTTACGAGTATCTAATAAATTGATTGTTGTTTGGATGATGATTTTTGTCTGAAAACAAGTAAATAAAACAGTGCAAAAGTAAATTAAAGGAAAAATTAATAATATAAAACTATCTAGGGTTGTGAATCCTTCCAATATCTTTTACAGATGAAGTGGTTATCTCATGTTTGTGCAATATATTGGTTTATTAACCTGGAACACGAAAATATGCAAAAGTTTCTTCCGATGGTCAGATGCAAACACCCAGTGTAACCCAATTAACTATATTCCTATGTTAACCAAGTTATCTGAATTCATTAAGATTAAGTTCCAATTATGGCTACCCCCACCCGACAGGTATATTCTTATCCTGTAAGGAAATCTACCTAAGAGTCTCTTGCCCCAAGGTGAGATCGTGAGCTATTGAGTCTAGGGCTAAACCTAAAATCCCTTTTCCAAGTTCATTTTAAGTTTACCAAATCAATCTTATTAATGGTCAGTTAACAAGAAGCATTAAGATTAAGACTCAATAAATAAACTTTTATATTACCAAAGACACAAAATAACCACTTATAAAACGGTGATATTGAAATTCATCACAACCCTAGATAAGGGGTTTAGTTACCACACATATATAAGATTATTAAAGACATAAATAAAGTAAATGATATAAAGTAAAGCTGGAAATTAAAAAGATAAATTAACAATAAAGAAAATGCTGGGGTTAAAGGATCCACTTTTATTACTTCTAATTTATATATCTCCCTTATTATAATATATAAATTTGCATGGCATTACCAACCGACCATATAGGCGGTATCCTGATTAAGTCAGATTTTAGATTAATTCCAACTGACCATAAAGGCGGTATCCAATTTAGTCAGGTTAAAATTAATTTAATTAAGTCCAACCGACCATAAAGGCGGTATCCCATTAAGTCAGGTTTTAAAATAATTTATATATTATAATTAAGGGAGATTAATCTAAATATTAGTAATAAATAAACAAACAAGATACAATCTTCTTAGTATTATTAAGGAAATCCCCAGAAGAATGTATGAGTTTTCATTCTGATTTCGGCCTCAATTTATAGGCAAAACTCGGTGCCATGCGTCGCGACGCGTGAAACATTGCGTGCCATGACGCACCGTAGATTGATGACTCGTGTACACGGCTTCCTAAGATGATGACAGGTGGCACGCGTTTCATCGGCAGCTAAATTATTGGCTCGGCGTCGCGACGCATGAAGGCTTACGCTTCGCGACGTTAACGTCATGCTGATGTAAGCAATGACATGTGGTGTCGGCAGAACAATGATTGAGGATGATGTCATGATGACGCGTGTCGGTAGGCTGATGACGTCAGCGTATCGCGATGCAGAGGTTGTGCACGTCGCGATGCCGAAATGATAATTTTGCCTTTTTTGTCCGTTTTTTGCTTTTTTGGCCCCGATTTGATTCCAGTGAATTCTGAAACCTTATTTATCTACAAAATACACAAAACACATCAAAATATTCACAAATCTCAATAAAATATACAAAATATTAAGTAAAAGGGCGGTAAATATTGATATATTTTCCGCTTATCAGTAATTATTTATTATAAAAAATGTATTATTCATTTATCAAATGTTTTGATTTAAATCGCATATTGTAAATTATCTTGTTTAACCTTGATTACTTATGTGCCTTCAGACTTCATGTATAAGTGTTATACACAAGAGGCTTTAAGTCTGAAGTTAGTAATCTAAAATAGTCCATAGAGAGCAAACAAAATGGGTACTTTGTTTGTGTTTTATCTATAGCTGCGGTCCATTCTATTATTGTATGGTGACTTTGATCTGAGATCGTTCATGTGGTGACATGAGAATGAAAGCATCTTATATGATGTAATCATATAGGACTTGACCTAGACATAAATGATTCTCTTATAATATCCGTTAAATATAGAAATTCATTTCAATTTAATAGATGATCATATATAGATTGATCTGAATCTTGAGTGTACTGCGAACTCCTGCATGGCATGCTATGTCATTTGATTTACAAATGTGAGGTGTATCAATCTCGACCAATAGCTACATACATTAGGGACATGGTTTGGTGTGTAGCTGGGGACGTTTTACATATATATGGAGTTCACTCATTCTTGCGAGAAGCAGATGAATATCTTCTTTAAGGGTCGATTCGGTACTTGAACGATTAGAGCGCTCAAGTCTTTCTATTACGAATAGAAAGAATAATATTCATAATGGTTATGAATAAATGATACTTAAGGTTAAAAATAATTAGAGGGGTATAACAGATATTATGACTTGGCTCTAATTATAAGATACTCGTGAAGGGCTAATCCTTATGTAATGACTATATCAATGGACACCGATGTAATTCGGCTTATATTATTTATGTACGGAAACAAGAGTGCAACTTCAGGTTTTTAGTGGAATAACCTGAAGTTGATAATTCAGAATATTGAATTAAAGAGTTTAATTAATATTTAGGGGTTATTGGAGCTCGGAACTGTAGGTCCATTTGGCCCCCGTGCTAGCTCGATATACTGTAGCAAATTAAATATAATTGGATAGTCTAATTATATACTCATATATATATATATATATATATATATATATATATATTATATATATATATATATATATTTTTAATATGATTAATAATATATTTTTTCACACTTGAAACTATATATTAATTTTAATATATGGATTTTCATAATAAATGATTATATGATAATTATTTATTATAAATGATTTTATTAAATTATATTGTATAATTTAATAAAGATTTGAATTAATAGATTTCCAAAAATGCATTTTGGAAACCCTTGATTTGGATTGGAAGTTACATCATTTTATTTAGTAATGCTTTTAATGTAATTATGTTAACATTTAACAAAATATTTTTGATGTTACAAAATAAAGGGAGTGGCCTAATTTTGGTGTGAAGAGGCTTAGGGTTTGTTTAATTTTTGGAAACCAAAACCTTAACTATAAAAAGAAAAAATAAGTATTTCTTTTGATAACTTTTCATTTTGAAAACCCTAACCACCATTGTTCTTATTTTTCTCTCAAGAGTTGAAAGAAAGAGAGGAAGAATAAAAAGGAAAAAAAAATTGGTGTGCCAAATATTTCTTTAATCTCTAAAGTGTTTAGGGAGTTCGTTCTTGTGAGTCAAGCTCACTCTTATATTTTTTGGTAGCGAGTCATAGCATGGAAGATCTTTTGGGACTCGAATTGAACTTTTATTTGCTCTCTTAATCCTCTCACGACAGTGAGAAGATTTTACTGCCACCACTTGTTACTTGATTCATGAGTGTTTTTGTGTTGTGGTTTTGCCCAGAAAATTTGTGAACACAAAGGGATATTTTGTGGACATTTTGGGACTGTTTTAGAGTGATTATATCATCCAAAATAGTGCAGAAAAAAAAAAGCAAAAAAAAGAAAACAACTAGCACAAAAACAGTGAGCTGTGCGAGCGAAAGTGAGTGTTTTCATGTGTAAAATAGTCCAGTTTTTGGGCTGATGTTCAGGGGTTGAAAAATAGTCAAATATAGAAGAAAAACAAGTCCAAAAAGGCTAGTCAGATTCGGCTAAGAAAAGGTAAAGACAGAAAAAATTTCAAGGTCGATCTCGGTGTCTAACACGCTTCTGCCGCCTCGGAAATCAGTTTCCTACATCTCATACCACATCTCATATGGGCTATTGGGAGCGGATTTATTTGGAACTCTATTTAGAAAATGCAAGATTGTTTGGAGAGCGTATCCTCAAAAGGACTTTGGTATGTCAACAAAATTTATCATGGAACATACCATATCCAATAAGGTACAATTTCTCCTTTCAGATACACCATTATGTTGAGGTATCTAAGAATATGTTACTTATGACACAATTCCATGTTATTTAAGATAATCTTGAAATTCAGTATTTAACTATTCTCCTCCACGATCAGATCATAGATTTTTGATACTTTTCCTAATTTGTTTTATACTTTATTCTTATATTCTTTGAATTTTTCAAAAGTATATGACTTATGTTTCATCAGATTCAATACCTAAATCTTGAACAATCGTCATTGAATGTAATGAAGTATTGAAACCAAATTTGACCACTATATTAAGTGGGTCACATACATCAGTATGTATAAGTTCCAAGGTTTCTTTGGTTCTTTCATTTTGTCCTACAAAAGAAGACTTGTTCATTTTTTCTTTAGGGAATAATTCACAAGTTGGATAAGGCTCCAAGCATAATGAATGAAGTAAGCATTCATTCTCCAATTGTGAAATCCTTTTGTCTCCAAAATAACATAATCTTAAGTGTCTAAGAAATCTTTAATTAAAATTATCTCTTGGTCATTTTGTTGTAACCGTGTTTAATTCATTATGATGATTTTCATTCATTTACAAGATATATAATCCATTCATATTTAGTATAATACCAACAAATTTATTTAAATAATAAATATTACATTTCTCATTGATAAAATGAAATTCATAATTGCATTTAGTCAAAACTGGAATGGAAACAATATTCCTTATTGCACTAGGAAAATATAAATCTCTATCTAATAAAATCAAAGGTCTTGATGGCATAGGAAAATGACATGTCCCCAAGGTGATTGATGAGACAAGCTCTCCATTCCCAACTTTGAGAACCCACTGAGAATTCATTGAGCAAACTGTTACTCTTTAGAATATGCGGGGGCATACAAATGTGTGAAGTAGCAACAAAATCTAAAATCCATGAATGAGATATATAACATATATCAAGATCAATTTCAATAACAGAGAATGAAGATGTACATTCTTTCGGCTTCTTAAAGCTTGCAAGGTATTGATGATAATTTCTCTTCCAATATCCATTCTTCTTGCAATAGAAGTACTCATATTGGACCTTCATTTCTTTTCCTTTCTTTGATATGCCTCCAGAGGGCTTAGTTTTCTTGGGAGTTTGTTTCTTGCCCTTTCTTTTTTTCTTGACCTTATGAGTACTAGAGACAGCAAGAACATTTTCATTCTCATTACTTTCCACCTTTAATATATTTTCGGTCTTTTCATAGGTCTTTAACGAGCCATGAAGCTAATGAGTGACCTAGTTGATCTAATCAACTTGTTCATTTTGAAGTTGGTAATAAAACCATAGAAGGGGAGAGTAATGGATTGTATGATCAAATCCACAATCAAATCCACATTGAATCTGAATGTTAGTCATAGATCAAATATATATGTTTGATCAATCAGACTGATCATTTTGAGTATATGATCAGAGACAAGAGTTTCATCCTTCATCTTCAACATCGTATTTAGCATTTTCACTACTTTCACCATACAACTCTTGTAGGTGTTCCATGATTTCCACCGATGATTCAATCCTTTCGTATTGATCTTGCGAAGATGAGCTTAGAGAGGCTTTGATGTAGCTTCTTGTTGGGGTTTCAGGCAAAGGGCGCGGCGGAAGCGCTGTTCGGGCGAAATCATAATTTTGAAATTTTTAAAATTACCGAATAAATTATTCAATATCTAATATAAATAATTTATTTATATTTCACCTAAACACATTTATTCGATATCAAATAACGACATAAATATATAAGAAATATCGCGAAACTTTTACGGAAACGTTTTTCTGTAAAATGACGTAAAACACGTTTTTGACCGAACCGACCACCCAACACATACAGGGACTGTTTGGGCTGCCCAAACAGTGAAAAATTCACTGTTTGGGTAGTCGTCACCCGGTTGGCTCAAAAGTCACCCGGTAACGTCGTTTTTCACCGTTTTCGCTTATTTCAACTCCGAAATAATTTTTGGCAATTATTCCAACACCCAATACATTCAAATGACATCATTTTCATCACAAACAACCCAGTTTTTTCAGTTCTGATTTTGCAACAAAAATAATCAATTTTTCATGCTTTAATCCAACTTTTTCAACATTAATCATATTAATTAAAACACCAATTCAAGTCACCACAAATGAACCACCCAATAACAATTATAGGCATTACAAGAGTGGTCATAACACTCTAGAATGATAACTTATCATCAAATGATAAATTGAACAAATATTACAATAATATCTTTCAAGTAAACTTCACACATGCTCAACACTTCCAAATCCATCCTCCATATCCAAAAGCCCCAATTTAAGAAGTAAAGAATCCCTAGAACCATTCTAGTAAATCAAGAACAAGAAACTAATTTTCTAAGCTTAGGGATATATATAAGATTACCTTTAGAACTCATAATTTCCTTAAGCCTTTCTTGATTTTCCTTCACTTTCTTCCTTTGTTTCATCAAACAAATTTGAGAGCTTTTTGAAGAGAGGATTTTCGGCCATAGTGTTAGATTATAGAGAAAACAAATTTTTCACCTTAAATAATTAGGGTCATGACCGACTTAGGGTAAGCATGAAGGGTATTTTGGTCATTTTTCATTTTAATCAAATTAAACAAAATCAAACTTTATGTTAGCAAATCAAATTTGCACACCTAAAGTTTAATTAAATCATGCCACATGTAACCAATTATAATTAAACATTTATCATAACAATATGAAAAAAAAAGTTTATCATTTAATTATTTAAACATTAACATTTAAATATCTAAATAATTAATTAATATAATTGTTATTATATATGTATTTTTATTTACATTAAATAACAAATAAATATATTTATGGCATATGTCAAAAACTCATTTGACACTTAATTAATGTGTATCTAATCAAATTATGTATCAAATACAAATATACAATAATTACGATTGACCAAAATCCCTTAAAGTATGTATTTTCGTTTAACCGATTAAATGATTCGAATTAACCCATTTAATCCGATGAAGTATTGTGAATAATCTGTATTATTCATAACGCGTTGTCCAAGTGCTCAACGAGTAAACTTCATATTGTGGGACTCTCTAAGTTTAGGTTTATCCGTCGCGAAATCCAATTTCGTGTCCATAATTCACCCACTCATTAATTATGACGACCACAGATAATCTCGCTAAACTATGCAAGTCGAGTTCATTGCATACATATAATCCCTTCATCATAAGCTATCCATATTATACCTGGGATATAGATAAGAACGTCAAATCCTTTCGGTATAATATAGTCGACTTTTCAACGATCTCTAAATAACACTTGGAACTGATTTCCGAAGTTATACCACGACCATGGATTTACTAGATCGTAAACACGTGTAGGATGCATATGCCCTGTACACAAGACTGACAGATTCTATCTTGATACGCACAGTATATCATGAGCATCAGTCCACACCCAACGAACATGTGGAGGTCTGATCTAAATAGATCGGTGATGTGACTGCCATCAAAGTGTGGAGGATAACTAATATATCCACAGTGGTATCTCAAGTCGAAGGACCACTATGCTTGCTCAACTCGAGAAGATTCCTATTGACGTTGGTGTACCATCTATTAGGAAATCTTCAGTCAGTCATTCAGTGTTTATCAAATAAACACCTACATGTCTATACAAGTCTCCCGAGACTCATGGTTCATTGGGATAAACCATCGGATCAAGTCACGATATACGACATGTACTGGTCTCAGCGGATTTTGCTAACCGACCCGTGTTAGTAAATATTGACTAGGAACTTTATTTAAGGATATACAACTTATAGTGACGCTTCCCAATGTCAATTACAAACTACGTTGTAAATCCTAGGGTCTTTGTCTAGTATACACGTATCACTAAATCAAATTTAGTTTCAATCTAATCATAATTAGATATCTAATCGCAATTAGATCGAATATGTATATAAAAGACAAGAGGTGCTACCATTAAAAAAATTAATATTATGGAAAAAGGAATTGTTCGTATTTATGAATTGGACATAAATACGATCCGGATTGACACTCTAAGCACCAACCCTAACACTTCTCACCTTAAGCTCATCGTTTTTCCATTTGTGTTTTTGATTGTTTTCATCAAAACGACATAACCTCAAAGCTTTGACACTACTGTAAGATTTTGGATTAGCGCGGAAGCATACATGTGACTGGATCGTGGTTATGTCGTACTTGATGTAAACAAACTATGCCATTAAAATAATATCAATTAATCTAAACAAACATGCAACTAATGTTATTCATAATATAAATAAAATTAAATAAATTGGAATACATGAATGTATTTTCCTTACTTGAGTCTTTCTTGAATTTTCTTCCTTGAATTTTCCCTTATATTGGTGCACCAAGCGTTGCACCTCTAGTTGGCACACTAAATCTCTTATATGAATCAATCACTCTTACTTTGAGAACAAAGAAAATAATTTTATTTTTGGATGATTGAAGTCTAGATTTAAAGATCAAAATAAACAAACTTTCTTTGAAATAATTTTAGAACAAAATGTGGAACAAATCAAAAAGAGAAGAGAGAGAGAAATTTGGCCAAAGGAGAAGTTCTACCCTGTACGGAACAAAATTGGGCCAGGGGAAAATTCGTCTTTTCTTCGAACCCAAGTACCAATGAAACCCATAGACTGAGGCCCAACTTAGAGAGTTTAACACTATTCTGGAAAGCCCAAAGCAGAACCCAAAACCTTATACTATTTACATATAAGGCTACACACACAAAGCCAAACTAAGAAACATAATATAAACATACCTTAAATAATTACCAACTATTTCCCTCTTTTACTAAACATAACATATATCCCCCACATGCTGATATTTTTGATCACTAAATAATTATATCTTGATCACGTTGTGGGACTTACCTCCATGTGCCAACTAAAAAGGCAGTATTTCTTGGCCTATAAATGGAAGCATGATTCAAGCTAAAGAGGTAATTGAACTCAGAGTTCTTCAATTCAGGATTCATTTCTTACAAGCCCCTGCTCTCTGACACTAGCTCTCTCAGAGTTCTCCATCCCCCTTATACATTTACCACCGCCCTCACGACAACCCAAAGAATCCAAGGTAACATCAGACCTTGCTTTCACATTTTTACTGCTCATTTCATACTACTGACTTGAGCGTCGGAGTGCCCCCGGCACCTACCACACCGGTGGGTAGTCTACTCTCCCGCTTACTCTACCTTTGTTTTGCAGGATCGCTAGTGCCCCCAACCTACAAATTCTCGATTGTGGACATTGGCCGAAATCCAGCATCCACAATTTGGCGCCCACCGTGGGGCCTAGCGATTCATAGCAGGCGAAGATCTCTCATCCTACAACTATCAAAAGCACAATCATTCATGGCTTCTAACAATGAACAAACACCGGATCCGGTAGCATCACAGCTAGCCATGCTCCAGGATAGATTGCAAGCTTTGGAAGAGGAAAACCAAACCATACGAAACTCCAACATAAACCTTCAAAAACAGTTTGAGTTAATTTCATCCACATCTCAGCATCATAATACCCCAGATCAACCCAAAAACCATGCCATTCCATCTAATCTATTGGGAGCATTCAACGAAGTGGCAGATGACAATCCATCAAATGGTGGCAGCCAGAGGAACCTACCAATTTCCCCAATCGACCAGGCACAACAGGTTGCGTCCACCATGAGGAGGGAAATGATGGAGTTTAAAGAGGCAGTTATGTCTAGCCTACCAGGAGTGAAAATGGCAATAAGAAAAGCAGAGCATGAACTGTTTCTGACACTTCATTCTTGGAGACCATCACATCTGTCGAGTTGCCACGGAAATTCAGTCCACCAGATATGAAGTTGTATGACGGATCCACTGATCCAGACGACCATGTTATTCACTACAAATACAAAATGATGTCAACTGGCCTGGCCCCTCACCAATGGGAGGCTGGGATGTGCAGATAAGGGTGGCAATGGGCTGGGCCGGGCCAGGCTTTTGCAAGCCCGGCCAATAAAAAAAAAGCCCGGGCCCGGGCTTTTTTTTGGGTCCGAATTTTAAAAAAAAAATTAAAAATTTAAAATATATAAATATAAAATATATTTACACTATATACAAAGACAATTCATAAATAAATCATAAGTTTCATTGATAAATTAACAATTTAAATGTTAAAAATAAATAAAAATGATACAAACATATTATATATATGTTTTTTTTTAAATTTTGGCCCGGGCCGGGCCGGGCCCGGGCCAAAATAGGAAAGCCCGGACCGGGCTCGGGCCAGGCTTTCATTTTAAGGCCCGGCCGCGGGCTAAACTGCCACCCTTATGTGCAGAGGATTTGGGGAAACTTTAGCAGGTCCAGCCCTTACCCGGTTCATCAATCTTCCATACAGATCCATTGAATCGTATCAACAGCTAGCGGACAAATTCGTTGAACATTTCGCGAGCTCTTACAAGCTTGAGAAAACTACTGACGACCTCAACGCTATCCAACAATGAATGGGGGAATCCTTGCGAAGTTACGTGGCTCGCTTCAACAAAGAAAGGATGATTATTCCAGATCTTCATCAGCCAACAGCTGTGGAAGCTTTCAGAAACGGGTTACTCTCTGAGAGTGGACTCTACAAAAAAGTAACCAATTCTGATGCTACACAATGGACCGAGCCATGGCACGAGCCCAGATAGAAATCAGGTGGGAAGAAGATAAGAGGAATAAAAGGAAAGACAGTTCCTCCAACTTTCAGAATGAAAGATTTACCATGCTTCCAAACGACATAAAGAGTTCGCAAAGATGATACCTAGTCATCTTTCAGATAAGAGGAATCATCAAAGAAAAACACATCAACCCCACCGTAGAGATTTTGATCAACGACCTCTACCATACAGAGCCCAGGAAGGAGCTTTAGTAGACAAACCGAGACTACCAGACTATAATTTTTCTATTTCCCCAGGAGAATTGGTTTCGGTCCTTAAGAAGATGGGGAGTGAAGTGAGATGGCCCCCACGTAACAGAGAAAGTTCCAAGAAGAAGGACACCAGTAAATGGTGCGAATTCCATCGGGACTACGACCATACTACAGCTGAATACGTAGTATTAAGGTTGGAGGTCCTGGAACTACTGAATAAAGGATTTCTGAGGGATTTACTTACAGAGAAAGGAAAATCTACTTTAGCCCAAAGAAAGGAAAGAGACGACCACGGGGACGCTCCAATTCCACCTCCAACAATTTACAATACGGTGAATTTCATTTCAGGGGGATCGGAAGTCAGTGGAGTTTCCTACTCAGCAGCTAAACGACATACCAGGGCAGTCATGATGAACATTCCCCACTCTACAATGTCCTTGGAGAGGATGTTTACTGACCTGAAGATGGAGTTTCCAGACGACAGTGACTTTGGTGAAATGAATCCACATCATGATACTTTGGTGATTTCCTTGCAAGTGGCGAATTTTATGATTAAACGAGTGCTAGTGGACACAAGCTCTTCAGCCAACATCATCTTCGCAGCAGCCCTAGCAGAAATGAGAACCGAGCTGCAGAAAATAAACAGGCGAACAACAGTGTTAATTGGGTTCATTGGAGAACAAAAATTCATCATGGGAGAAATAATCCTTCCAGTCTACGCAGGAGGAATAAAAAAGATGATTACTTTCTTAGTCTTAGATTGTCCATCAGCCTACAATCTTATCATAGGTAGACCATGGATTCATGAAATGAGAGCAGTATCATCCACTTATCACCAAGTTCTGAAATTCCCTACAAAATGGGGGATTCAGAAAATAAGGGGAGACATGGCTGCTTCAAGAGGTTGCTACCAGACGACACTGAATGCCAAAATTCATTCCACATAGCAATTACAGAACAGACCTCATTCTTTGGAGCCGACACTTCCGAGTATTGAAGAACTTGATGAGCTCCAAATTCATTCTGAACTTGCAGATCACAAGACGCAAGTAGGAGCAAACTTAGACCCCAAGCTACGAGCAGACTTGATTGATTTTTTGCAAAAATGACACAACCAATTCGCATGGTCGCACGAAGACATGACTGGGATCGACCCTGGATTGATTACCCATCAGCTCCATGTGGATCCAGACTACCCTCCTATCAGACAAAAGAGGAGAAAATTCACCCCAGAGATGAATCAAATTATCGATGAAGAAGTTCAAAAATTACTTCAGAATGGTGCCGTCAAGGAAGTCCAATTCCCAGAATGGCTAGCCAATGTGGTAGTAGTGCGAAAGAAGAATGGAAAATGGCGAGTCTGTATTGATTTCACAGACCTAAACAAAGCATGCCCGAAGGACTCGTTCCCACTACCTCACATCGATTCATTGGTTGATGCTACAGCCGGACATGAATTGTTGAATTTCATGGACGCATATTCAGGCTATAATCAAATCCTCATGCATCCAGAGGATCAAGAGAAGACTGCTTTTGTCATCAATAGAGGAATTTTTTGTTACAAGGTAATGCCCTTCGACCTCAAAAATGCTGGAGCCACCTACCAACGAATGGTCAATAAAATGTTCTCTCAACAAATTGGGAAAACAATGGAAGTCTACATAGATGACATGCTGGTGAAGTCTTCAAAATCAGAACAACATTTAGAGCACTTGGGAGAAGCATTCAACATAATGAACAAGTATGAGATGAAGCTGAACCCAACTAAATGTGCATTTGGAGTCGCTTCAGGGAAATTATTGGGATATGTTGTCACACGACGAGGTATAGAAGCAAATCCAGACCAAATCAAATCCATACTTGAAATTCCCTCTCCTACCAGCCCGAAAGATGTCATGCGACTTGCAGGGAGAATTACAGCTTTAAACAGATTCATCGCCAAATCAACAGACAAGTTTTTTTTGTTCTTCTCAGCAATTAAAAAAGCAAAAACTTTTGAATGGACTACAGCCTGCGAAGAAGGTCTAAAATATCTCAAGCGATATTTGACAACTCCCCATTTGTCGTCGAAACCACTCGATAGTGAAAGGCTTTTCCTATACTTGGGAGTCTCGGAACAAGCTGTAAGTGTTGTATTGATCAGAGAAGAGAATGAGATACAACTTCCAGTCTACTATGTAAGCAAGGCATTACTTGATGCGGAGTCCCGATTTCACAAATGGAAAAACTGGTGTTGGCGTTAGTAATTGAAGCAAGGAAGCTACGACCCTACTTTCAAGGGCATCCAATCACAGTTTATTCAACATACCCTCTGAGGAGCATACTGTATAAACCGGAATTATCTGGAAGATTAACAAAATGGCAGTGGAGCTGGGAGAACACAACATCACTTATCTACCCAGAACGACAATCAAGTCTCAGGCCTTAGCTGATTTTGTTGCTGATTTCAGTCCCAGCCTAAATATTACAACAGATATAGAGGTAAATTCAATCCAGGCGAAATCATCTTGGAAGCTTTCAGTAGACGGTTCCAGTAATAAGAAAAGATGCGATCTAGGGGTTGTAATCACTTCTTCTGACGGTGATATACTACGACAAGCAATCAAATGTGGTTTCGGGGTTACAAATAATGAAGCAGAGTATGAGGCTTTAATAGCAGGTCTCAGCTTAGCCAGTGAACTTGGAGCAAAGAAGATAGAAGTAAAATCAGATTCTCAATTGATTGTCAACCAATTCCAAGGTTCATATCAAGCAAAAGACCCTCAAATGGCATCCTACTTGCATAAGGTGAAAGAAATCCAGTCGACATTTCAAGAACTAACGATAACTCAAGTCCCAAGAAGTGAGAATTCTCAAGCGGATGCGTTGGCCACTCTTGGATCAACAATGCAAGGGGACAAACCTCAGTCTATTCCAGTAGTATACTTGAACTGGCCAGCAATTTGGAAGGATGACAAGGAGGTAAACTTCATCACTCCAGACGACTCATGGATGACACCACTTGTGAAATATTTACAATGGGGGCTACTTCCAGAGGATAAAACTGAAGCAAGGAGAATTCAGAGGCAGGCCGCAAAGTTCACCATATTCAACGGACAGTTGCTGAAAAGGTCGTTCACATGACCCTACTTAAAGTGTCTTACTCGTGAACAAGCCCAACATGTGTTGTTAGAGCTACATGAAGGGGAATGTGGAAATCATTCTGAAGGACGTAGTCTTGCACTTCGAGCCCATTCGACAGGGTACTATTGGCCTACCATGAGGACTGACTCGACAGACTACACGAAGAATGTGAGAAATGCCAGAGGTTCGCCCCATTTTCACACCTTCCTCATGAGAAGCTAAATCCCATCCTATCCCCATGGCCATTCATGAAATGGGGAATGGATATTGTCGGGAAACTCCCAACCGCTCATGGACAACGAGTCTACATGCTGGCTCTAACAGATTATTTTTTAAAGTGGATTGAGGCAGACTCTTTTGCCAAGATACGAGATAAAGAAGTTCAATCATTTGTCTGGAAGAACATCATATGTCGATTCGGCATACCCAAAGAGATTGTGACTGATAATGACTCACAATTTATCAGCCATCATTTCCAAGACTTCTGCAAAAATTGGGGAATCAAATTAAGTTTTTCAACCCTCGCTTCCCACAAGCTAATGGTCAAGCCGAGTATTCCAACAAGACCATTTTAAACACTTTAAAGAAAAGGTTGGAAATAGCAAAAGGAACATGGGCGGATGAACTTCCTGGAGTCTTGTGGTCCTACAGGACGACTATCCGTTCCTCAATAGGAGAAACTCATTTCTCTCTGGCGTTCGGAACAGAAGCAGTGATACCAACTGAAATGAGCATTCCATCTCCCCGCAACCAATGGCTTAGTGAGGATGTGAATCAACAACTTATGAATTTAAACTTGGAGATAATTGATGAATTGAGAGATCGTGCATTCGTTCGACTAGAGTTGGAACGCGATTCACCTTAAACGACTCTACCGGTAATGTATGCGTGCTTTTGTTTAAATTTGTAGATTACTACTTTGTGTATTATGATTCGACAAAATAACGAACTCGTGTGAAGTTTATCCCCAAATATCATTAAACTATTTCATTGTTCGCAAAAAACGATTACATAAAGTTAAAATTACAAGTATTTCAAATTTCCGGAGCTTCTTCCTCCGGAATACATTCAACAGCAACGTTAACATCAGATGCAGAAATCTCTTGAACTTGTCCAACCGGCTCAACCTCCATTTGACTTACTTCTTCATTCTCTTATACGTCTCTTCTACTCCAATCCTCGCCGCTCCCTCCTCGGTCAGAGTTTCTTTCTCAGCCACTTGGAGTCAACTTCTTCACTCTTCCCTTCCACATCACCTTCGTTGGAGGAAGAAATTCCTGCCAATAGTCGGTCATACTCTCGAATCCATTTCTGAGGTTCCCATGCGACGGTATTCCCTTCAAGGAAATCCTTCATCAGATTGCTTCGTTCTTTCATCATGGATTCAAGAGCAATCCCTTCAAGTTGCTCAATCAATTGTCCATTCTCCTTCCTCACATTGTCGAATGCATCCTTATACCCTTCTATTGTAGCCTCAGAAACTTCCTTCTCCAACTTAAGAGCAGCCTTAACCTCCTTCAACTCATTTTCCATCTTTTTATTATTTTTTTCAAGTGTTGATTTCATCTCTGCCATCTCCTTTTTCATCGCCACAACCGACTTCTCCATCTCACTTTGCTTCATCTGATTTGATTCGACATATTGCTGCATAAATAAGTTGCATTCCATTGCCTAAAATAAAAATATTAGGTTAGATTTTATTTGACAACTGTAATAAAACACTTTTTTGTTTATTTACTTACTTGATAAGTTAGAGCCGCCGCCTTCTTCATTGTCTCGACAGGGCCAATCTTTGATAGCCTTTGTTCATCCTCCTCCAACAAAAGCTTCTTGATGAAAGGGTTAAGGCTTGATGGGTCCGAAATTGCAGACGACCCTGATGGAATCTTGAAAATTATATTATCAATGTCTTCTTCAAATTCAACCGCTTTCCTCTTTCCCCCTTTGACAACTATTTCAGTCGACTGCCCTTTAATCATGGGAGTTTCAGTCGACACAACCTGCTGTAGTTTCGGGACCTCCACCTCTGGTGGCTCATTAATCTTAAGCTTCATTGCCTTCTTACGACTCTTCAATTCATCAATAGATGATACCTTAACGGGTCCTGACATTATATCCACTGCACATAAAATTTCCTTTGGAGTTAAAGGCTTTATAAATAATACATTTCCATACAATGCTCGAATCGACCAAGTACATTAGATGACTTCCAATACGTGTTTACAAAGTGCCAAAGGGGTAGATATACCTTCTGATTCGAAGATTTCTTTCTACACTAAAGTTGCTCTTAATCTCTTCTCTACCAAGACTATTCTCCAATCTCGTTGTTCGACGAGAAGAGCCAGAAGAGCTTTAGTATTAGATAAAATCTGGGGGGTTCTGTCGAACAATCTGTTTCGAAACGGACCTGCATAACAAATAATACCCATGTTAACTTAATACGACAATCACATTCTTAATATGTCACAAGTAAAAAGAGATGATACTCACTAATCAAACTCCAATACTCTAAGATACGACCCATTCCAGCCGACCCAAATACACCCTCACCCCTCACAAAGAAATAGTCTGACTGCCAATTTCCCCTATCATTTGTTGGAAGCCCCATTACTAATTGTTCCTTCTTTCGACGAAGATACATAGTATATCTCCCTTTCTCAGTTAGATGCTCCTTTAGGTAGTATGTATATACTACATCCTTCACCTCAAAATATACTCCTTGCTCAAAAGCCAAACATTCAATCGACATCAAGATCCTCCAAGTGTTTGGCATCAACTGTGAATGAGCAATCCCATAATGGTCCAAAACTTCCCAAGCTAACCTCAGAATAGGGAATCTGAGCCCATCTGCAAACGGTCGTACATAAAACCCAATCCATCCGGGGATTTTGTAATCAATTCTTTCAGTCGGCAAGGGTGTTTTCAATTCCATAGAATTAGGGAATCTATACTTACACCTAATTCCCTCAGTGATCTTTCTGTCATACGACTAGCAGGATTCTTATTCAGCAAGTTCGTTGGTTCACTAGTACTAACTGTCTCACTCGACTCTCCCACTGTGGATATAGTCCTAATTGGTATAGCATCCAAGGGAATTTCACGCGACAATACAGTAACAGGCTCTTCCTCAGAAAGCAGTTGACGCGACCAGTCCCTGAGAGATCTATCTTCACTCGACCCACTCGATGATTCTTCTACATATTTGTCTATTTGTGCTCCTAAGCCCTCTAGGGATTCTCCATTCGACATATTTTTATAAACAACATACAAATAAATAATTCCTAGAAAACAGATTTCCTAAAGATCAAACTCCTGCTCAACTTTACAAACAAAATTCCTCCAAACAACATACGACTCAGGAGATCAAACAACCTAAAATGGCTAAGAATAACTTGAATCTACTCTATGAACATTCAATGAAATGAAGAACAAGAAGAAAGTTTGAATAATACCTTAGAAGTTGAAGCTTTTCTCTCCCAATTGTGGATCTTTGCGAATGAAACAAATGAACCCATAAGCTCTCCCTTTATACTACAATTTGGCGCTCATTCTCCCGCCAAAAACGTGCTTCGTGATTCGCATTAGGTTTTACTGCATTTAATGACACATGGAAGTTCTAGAATTCTTCAATCAGGTATCGTCGAATGGAGAAAAGAATAACAAACTGGCTAGTCTCAATCAGATGCTACTCACTTGCCATAACATCAACAAAATGCATTTCACGAGTGCCTTCCTCATTTGACACGACAACTTCAGAAATCTAAATACATGTAATGTAATCATTCGACACTACATCAAGTAAGAGGGCTTGATTCACTATCTACCCGCCATTCGACATAGTACCTAAGAAAATATAGGTACCATAGTTATAGCCTCTCGACACGATATTTTTGGAATTTGCACAAAGAAGTTGGCCACTCGGCACAACATATAGAATAACCTTAGATACAAGACTTCGACACAAATTATATTCGGACCAAGCATTCGACACAAAATCAATAGAACACCAGAGGAAACGGTTATTTTTCGACTCAACATGTCGAGTCAATTTGAGAGTTGGACTTCCTTTGTCCAGTCGACACTTGTCGTATGGAATGAACTCCTGAACCTTCGTCTGGTTCAGTCGACCGGGGACATCCCCCATAAGACTCATGACGAGTCAAGTTGAGAGTTGGACTTCCTTTGTCCAGTCGACACTTGTCGTATGGAATGAACTCCTGAACCTTCATCTGGTTCAGTCGACCGGGGACATCCCCCATGAGACTTATGTCGAGTCAAGTAAAAAGCTGGACTTCCTTTGTCCAGTCGACACTTGTCGTATGGAATGAACTCCTGAACCTTCGTCTGGTTCAGTCGACCGGGGACATCCCCCATGAGACTCATGTCGAGTCAAGTTGAAGAGTTGGACTTCCTATGTCCAGTCGACACTTGTCGTATAGAATGAACTACTGAACCTTTATCTGGTTCAGTCGACCGGGGACATCCCCTATGAGACTCATGTCGAGTCAAGTTGAAGAGATGGACTTCCTTTGTCCAGTCGAAACTTGTCGTATGGAATGAACTATTGAACCTTTATCTGGTTTAGTCGACCCGGGACATCCCTCATGAGACTCATATCGAGTCAAGTTAAGAGCTGGACTTCCTTTGTCCAGTCGACACTAATCGTATGAAATGAATTCCTGAACCTTCGTCTGGTTCAGCCGACTGGGGACATCCCCCATAAGACTCATGTCGAGTCAAGTTTAAGACTAGAACTTTCACAATCTAGACGACGTATGTCGTATGTAATGATACTCCTGAAACTTCATCTGTTTCAGTCGACTGGGGACATCCCCCATAGACTCACGTCGAGTCATTTGACTATTTGAACCTCCAATGTTTCATATTACGATTGTCGAATGAAGAATGATAATCCTGGAACTTCATCTGTTTCAGTCGACTGGGGACATCCCCCATAGACTCACGTCGAGTCATTTGACTATTTGAACCTCCTATGTTTCATACGATGATTGTCGAATGAATGATAATCCTGAAACTTTATCTGATTCAGTCGACTGAGGACATCCCTATAAGACTCACGACGAGTCATTTGAAGAAATGAACCTCCAACGGTTCATACGACTATGTCGAATGAAATATCTCTTGAACTTTTAAATGGTTCAATCGATAAGGAACATCCCTTATAGACTTTTGTAGAGTCAAAAAGAAGACATGGACTACTCTCGGTCCAGACGACTCAAGTCATGTGCTCCCAAATCTTCCTCAAGATCAGTCTACCAGGGAACTAATATAGAATCATGTCGAATCACGTTCCTCAAACATGAACCATATAAGAAACTTTGGCAACCATGTTGAACCGTATATTGACAACAGACGACAGAAGGTAATGCTTACAGCTATGCACATACTCTTACATTTTGTTTCGTAAGACACATATATAGAAATACTCTCTAAATCAAAAGACTTTTTTACTTAGAGAGTATGAGACAAACTGTACGGGCCAAATTGGGCCAGGGGCAAATACGTCTTTTCTTCGAACCCAAATACCAATGAAACCCATAGACTGATGCCCAGCTTAGAGAGTTTAACACTATTATGGAAAGCCCAAAGCAGAACCCAAAACCTTATACTATTTGCATATAAGGCTACACACACAAAGCCAAATCAAGAAACAGAATATAAACATACCTTAAATCATTACCAACTATTTCCCTCTTTTACTAAACATAACATATATCCTCCACATGCTGAGATTTTTGATCACTAAATAATTATATCTTGATCACGTTGTGGGACTTACCTCCATGTGCCAACTAAAAAGGCAGTATTTCTTGGCCTATAAATGGAAGCATGATTCAAGCTAAAGAGGTCATTGAACTCAGAGTTCTTCAATTCAGGCTTCATTTCTTACAAGCCCCTGCTCTCTGACACTAGCTCTCTCAGAGTTCTCCATCCCCCTTATACATTTACCACCGCCCTCACGGCAACCCAAAGAATCCAAGGTAACATCAGACCTTGCTTTCACATTTTTACTGCTCATTTCATACTACTGACTTGAGCGTCAGAGTGCCCCCGGCACCTACCACACCGGTGGGTAGTCTACTCCCGCTCACTCTACCTTTGTTTTGCAAGATCACTAGTGCCCCCAGCCTACAAATTCTCGATTGTGGACCTCGGCCGAAATCCAGCATCCACATACCCCCTAGCCAAAATTCTTGACTTTAAATCACATAGGGTTTGCCTAAATTATATCCTAAAACAATAAGGACAATCTAAGATCTCTCCAAATCAAATTTGGTCTCTTTAAGATTTTTTCCCCAATTAAATTAGGAAAATAAATTAAATAAGACTTCATTATTATATAAAACTTTCCTATTTAATCTTATTAAGACTTCAATTAATTAGGGTATTAGCCCACTAAATAAAGCTCAATAGATTAAATATTATTTTGGCCACATGATTAATTAACTATTAATTAATCAATTAATTTATTTTACTTAATTCTAATTAAAGATTAATTAAAAACATATTTAATTAAATTTAATTTATTTAATATAAACGTCAAATATTATTTCAATAATTAAATCAAAATTTAATTTTATATTTCAAATTTATTAATCAAATAATATTTCTGAAATATTTCGTATGTCGTAATCTTATTAAGAAATCTTATTTAATTTGAAATCTAATTTTCATATTAATAGCCAAAATAATAACTTAATAGCTTTTAATAAACATCATTGAATTTGTAATATAGACGGGAACTATATGTGCGACCGTCCTAGGTTCTTTATCGAGTAGCAATATGATGATATTAACTCTTTAATATTTCATTTATATGATATCTCACTGACCATTAGTAAACGCATATAAACATGTCATGACCCATAGTCGATGAATGAAGTGGGAAAACTATGACCTGTTACAATACACTTCAAGCATGTCATTTAATTCCTTTATGATACTTATGTTCCTTATTGAGTCTGGGATCATGATTAGGTCAATCTTTGCCACTCGATATATTTTAAAACTTGATCTTGTGGATTTCATATCTCTAAGATATCAACTGCTTTAGCCAATAACTTGTATCCACATTTTTGAGTTTCTTTGGAGCATCTCTGGCTTTTATTATCAAAGTTATCGAATCCCTTCATGAAGCACATGTGACTTCGTACGTTATTAGTTCAAGACCATCTAACATTTATTCATAGGACGTGACTAGTCGAATGATGATATACTAGTGAATTATGAGTACTACCATACAAGTCAACATGTGATCTCATGTCAGAGGATATAACGACACTAATGTATTATTACAAAGATCAATGATCTTAGATAATATTATTATGTGATCTTATGCTTATGTGGTCGAATTCGATATTTCAATCTACCAATGAAAATATATATTATTTGTTTCCTTATTATATGAGACTCATCATCCATTTTATTAACATCAAATGTCAATTTAGGCGACAAACAACAATATCGATCGAGTGATATATTATTGTCCGTATAATAATCACATTTTACTAAGAACTTAATTTGAGACTTATTCGTATAAACATCATTAACTAGCATAATCACAACGTCTTTTGGATTAACGATATTCATTTGACATAATGTCTCGGGACATAACAAAAAGTATGAATGTAATGATGTGTATAAATCAAATGTATTTTATTAATAAATAATATATCTCGGGATATAAAAATAAAGTATGAATGTAATGATGTGTAGAAATCAAATTTATTTATATTAAATAATAAATTATATTACAAAATATTACGTTTTAAATCAATCCATGATAGATACTTAAAATTCAAATTTAACGATGTCTAGATTTTGATGATGATGTCTACTATTGGATTGATTTAAATAAATAGCTAAGTTCTGATATCTAGATATTAGATTCATGTTGTGTCAAAAATTTACATTGAAATAACCATATCCAATTTATAGTATTATACTTATTTAATGTATTACCAATCATTACTTGACATATTACCAATCACCAATCATTACTTGCTTAATTTGGACAATATATATATATATGAAGATTTTCAGGTCTGAACATCTGGATGATTCGGACGCGTGTTTTCTTCAATAAAACAATGTTATTTTATGAGTCAACATCGCGTCTGGATCGTCCGCACATCTGGACCTGAATCTGATTCTATGTATACATAAAAGTTGAAATTAAACAATAGAGAGAAAATAACTAACACATGATAATTATTATCCATTGGGCCAGTCTTATATAAATTTTTCCCTTTGAAGTCTGGGTGCAGTTGGAATCATCTTTAATGCATTTAGTAATATCCATTTTTATCGGGTCTGGTGGTCACATCTGACTTCTCAGCCCAAACTTATTATATTAAGATCCATGATCAATAAATTGCAACACGTGGACATCCCAATTACTGTTTCTTAAACGACCCAAACCCGAACCCGAACCCGAACCCGAACCCGAACAAGAACAGGGCCAAGTAAAAATACGAAGCCAAAGCACATGGAAACCCTAGAAGCGGTACCATAATATATAAAACTTCATCACACATTTACAAATCTTCATTCATCATCTTAGAAGCTGCAAAAGAGGGACACTAATGGTATCGCACAAGCTCCAGAAACGGCTCGCAGCGAGCGTGCTCAAGTGCGGCAGAGGGAAGGTATGGCTCGATCCAAATGAGTCAACGAAATCTCCATGGCCAATTCACGTTCGTTTCTCTCTCTCTCTCTCTCTCTGTTTTTTTTAAACTAATCCTTTATAGTCTTTTATTTTATTTTATTTTTGTCGTTTGATATTTAAAGCTAAATAAGTTATTTTGAGTTATTTGGGCTCTTTATTAATAGTTGATTAATGATAATTGACTCTTTTACTATGTGGGATTAATTTGATTTAGCTTGAATGAAGCAGTGGTACCTAATTACGTGCAACTTCTGTTAGTGTTCTCCTGGAAATTGGGAGGAAAAGAAAATTAACTGAGAGTGAGAGCTTTCATTTTATTTTTGTTGTTTTGTTATTAGGAAGTTAATTACTTTATTCAATTTAGTTAAATAGTTTGTTTGTTGATCTTTATCAACCACATCAGACCATTCTACTGGTGTTGTTAAAGGCACAGTGGGTCTTAGGGCCTAGGCGTGCGCTTCAAGGCGCAAACTGCGTGTTTAATGAAGGTGAGACGCAAATTGTAAAAAAAATATAAATTTCCAATCAACTAAAACAAATAAAAATAATTGAAAATATATGAAATAATAATAATGATAATACAAATACTGATGATATAAATTGTGTTAGTGAAAATTTAAAGCTCATCTCAAAACCTTTATTAAAGAAATATTATACAACTTGATTTCAGATTGGGTTGTTCAATTAGGGTAGGGTTTTTCTCACCATTTTTGTAAGGTGTGCGCCTGATGAGAGTTGTCTTACCTGACATTTCCACTATTCTAAAAATGGCCTAGGCGCTAGGCGGTGTCTAGCCATTTCGTTTATGCATGAAAACGGTTGCTAGGCAGTGTCAGGTGATTAGGCGGTTCTAGACTGCTGCTTAGGCGGTTCTAGGTAGGTCGTAAGGGTCTAGGCTGTTGCTTGGGCGAGTCTGTAATTTTTCCCCAAATTTATTTATATTTTTCTAATTTTTTGAATAGAAAATAAAATCGTGTAGCATCGCCTAGTTTGTCCTTCTAGGCACTACCTGAAAGGCCTAAGTGTTAGGCGCTCTCCCACTGTATGCCTACCGCCTAGCGTTTTGTGTCTAGAAGGCCAAGGTGCCGGACGCTCCTCCACTGTACACCTACCCCTAGCATTTTTTTAGAACATTGGACCTTTCATGAGCGCATTGGTTTGAGCCTAAGCCCTAGCTCGAGACACCTTTGACAACTATGCATTCTACTATAGGACATGGTGCTTATTGATTTTATCTATGATATTATCATGTTTATGCCCTTTTCTGTATTAACGCTTGCTTTGATAATTTGTATGATTCTGTCAAGTATGGAGCATATATTTTTAATTTTCTGGGGATAAGTCCCAAATATTAGTTATATGATTTGAAAGTTTGTAGATTTTTTTTCTTTTTGTTTCTCTTATGATTTCTTTTTATTGATGTGTATGTGTTTTCAAATTGCAGGCCAGAACATCAGGAAGCTGGTCAAGGATGGTTTTATCATTAAAAAACCAACCAAGATTCACTCCCGGTCACGAGCAAGACGCATGAAGGAAGCTAAGAGGAAGGGTCGGCATTCTGGATATGGTATTTTTCAGTCCATTATAGAAAATGACTTTGTTGTAAATTTGCAGCTGAATTTTTTGTTTCAGGACTGTTATGTTTGGGTAGATGCCTTAGCAAAATTTGAGGTTGTAGATAGATTGCTAAACTGGTGTTCTAAGCAATGAAATTGGTTGCTAATATTTATTTTTTCATTGTCAAGATATTTCAATGGAATAATAATTAGTTTTGCTTTCCAATTCCAGGTAAGCGTAAAGGTACAAGAGAAGCAAGACTGCCAACAAAAATCTTGTGGATGAGAAGGATGCGTGTTCTCAGGCGCTTGCTTCGCAAATACAGGGAAGCAAAGAAGATTGACAAACATATGTATCACGACATGTACATGAAGGTGAAGGGTAATGTCTTTAAGAATAAGCGAGTTTTGATGGAGAGCATCCACAAGTCCAAGGCTGAGAAGGCTAGGGAGAAAACTTTGTCCGACCAGTTTGAGGCTAAGCGGGCAAAGAACAAGGCCAGCAGGGAGAGGAAAATTGCTAGGAGGGAGGAACGTTTAGCCCAGGTAAGAGTTTTGTTATTGTATAATATAGGAACTCAGAGCAGAAACATTGACATGGATAATAGATTATATGACAATTTGACTCACAAACCTCACAACATGATAGCCGTGCAGTGTTTACGTCATGTAAAACTGATAGTACCCAGTTTTTATTTTTATTTTTATTTTTATTTTAGTGTAATTGCTTTGAATATACGTCCGCTGTGAGGTTCTGTGAGACAAATAAATACTTGTTTTGGTAAATCCTGTGACAATGTTTTCTTTGCAAATAATTGTTGTCTCCAATTGGTATTTACAAATATATCGTGTCTTGTTACTCATGTGAATATGATTCCAATTATGTCCGCTGTGATTTTTTTACACTGCTGTTTTAAGCAAATTTGTACTAACAGCCAAGTACTCCGTCTATGCACAGGGGCCTGGAGGAGGAGCACCAACAACCGCACCACCTGCTGCTGCATCTCAGTCAACTGTGTAAGTATTTATTGTGAAGAGTTTATTAAAATGAAGCTGAATTTTCTTCCATTTTGTAATCTTTTTTCCCTTGTTTGCAGGGTACAAAAAAAATCCAAGAAGTGAAACGCCTAACAAAGTAATGATGGATTTTGACACTAGAGAGCCTGTCCTCAGTAACTGTGGCAGAGTAGGTTTTGTTAAACCAATGTTCTTTATAGTTTCTTTTGGACCTTGTTACTTGAATATCAAAGTTTCTTTGTATTTGCTTATTTCGTATTTTTTGTTTCTTGTTGACTGGTTTTTATTTTTACATGCGAGAGCTTTTCCCAAGTTTCTGTTTCGATTGATTAAATGATTGATCATGGTAGGTAATGACTGTTGGGGCTCGACTTCCCATTATTAGCTTCTTTTTATAATGACTGGACCAGGATAGCAATAATTTTCCTTTACAAGAGAATTATAGGTATTGAATTGATGATAAAACTAAGTAATAGTAACAGTAATTCTAAAGATTTCTCAGGTAAAAATAGAGATTTCTCCCATGTTACCCGTATTACAATCCTGGATAAAAATAAAGATGTTGAAATATCGATGTAATACATGAGTTTATACTATTGCATTAATTATGCTAACCTTAACCTTGAGCATAACTTCCCTCTAGACTAGCTCCAATTACAAATTATGTAGACTTGAGTTTTTGAGAATAACAGATGAATAAGTTGTATGATAAGAAACCGTGGTATATAATTCTCTGAATCATGTCATTTTATCAAGCATACAGCTGAATCTGTAAACCTATAAATATCTTCCTTACAATAAACTTGGCCAAAGCAAAGGACTAATGACAAGCCTATAATATAGTCTTGTAGTACCATAGTATAATCCAATTCTTGTGCTGGATAATAATCCTTAATTCTCTGTAGATGAGTGGTGCATTCGGGACGCATAGTTCCTCTTTATTGCATCGAAACTCTATCCGCCGTTACTGGTACCTAAAGACTTCTTTGATAACGCGACTTGGATGCTGCTCGATCATTATCCCTAAATACTGGTTTATGTCTGGTGAGCTCCGCGCTTCCATGACTTGCTCTGCCTTTCGGTGCAACTGGGTTTATGGATGAATCAGACTTGTTGCAGATCCCCAGTTTGACAACAACTGTAGCTGTGCTTCCTTATCAACGCCCTCGCTCTCGAGCCAAATGTGACCTCCCATGAGATGTACAAACCTGATTCAATCATAGGCAAAAGTCAGAAAATTTTAATGCAAGCAAAAACATTGACCCTCTTTGGTATGTTCTAATACATAATTTTACGATACTACCGTCTACAAAGGGCAAGTCCAAGTCCTGCTCCGCCACTGCTTCGGCTGGAACTACCTCGAGACTGAGCAAATTTCGTAAAAAGATGTGGAATGTCTTGTGGAGGAACACCGCAACCAGAATCACTAACCTGCAGTGCAGCAACAGACATTACAGGGTTAATAAAGAACATGACTAACAAAAAACCCAAATGAAACAAACAGATAGAAAGCCAAATGCACTTGAGGGCAACCTGTACACGTAGGTAGAAGTGGTCATCAGCTGTTGCCGGATAAGATTCAAGTGATCGCCAGTCTCTTAATGACTCTGGTTTTGCAACAGAAGCTATGACCGAAACATAACCCTCCTTTGTAAACTTTACAGCATTACCCACAACATTCAAAATTGTTTGCATTAGCCGTTTGTCATCACCAACAGCATAAGTAGGTAATTCTGGGGCCATTATCAAAGTCATGGCTAACTTCTTACAAGATGCAACAGGCTTTATCAACTTGATGACCTGCAATTACAGACAATAAAACTAATAATGTGAACCAGACACATGCATACCAAAACAGCATGGTGCAAGCTTATTTCCAGCTCTGTTGGTAAATTTTTGAAGTACAGAATTGGAAATGATTACCTCTCTCAAAACTACATGAAGATTGAATGATCCATTGTCTAATTGTAGGCTGCCATCTTCAAGTCGGGAAAGATCTAAAACATCATCAACTAGTGTTGTCAAAAGGTTGCTACTCTTTAGAACTGTCTCTATGATAGCCCTTTGCTCTGGAGTTAGTTGAGTCTCCAAAAGAAGTGAAGACAATGCAATAAGTGCGTTCATCAGAGTCCGCATTTCATGGTTCATTACAGCACGGAAATCATTGCGAGCATGGATTGCTTTCTCTGCTTCTTGACGAGCCAAATCTAAAGCAACATTCTGCTCCATGAGCTGATTACGGGCCCTCATAGACTCCTCGATAATAGCAGCATGTGAAAGAGCAACAGCTACCTGCATGATTATCAAACACAATTTGAGGCCGGAGAACATGCCAAAGAAACAATTCTAAGTTTTGCAATTTACAAGGGAATACCAGCTGTTAAAGCAATGAAAAAAATAAAACCAAGTGATGATAAATACCACACAAATGAAACAACTTACAGTATGGAAGATAGATGATTGTTTTATAAGGAGTACATCATAATGTTCAAAGAAACCATTATAATATACATTATTCTCATGTTTTTGAAAAAATAAAAATCTTTTACGGGTAGTTTACAAAGCTGGGGAAGCTCCAGAGTGGAAAATAGAGACATTCATGCTTGTTGGCTGCATTATTATATTAAGTGCAAATTTAACATGTCAACCCAAACAAAATGTTGCATTCCTTGTTAGAAAGAGTAACTGCAAGACTTAATCATGTGGCCTTAAGTGGAGTAATACGGTCAATGCAATATCAGAATCCGTATGATTATTGCCTAGAAACTGTGTAATCATTTGCACATGGATTGAAGGATAAACCAAAACCTAAGATAACTGAAATTGACTATCAAACACACCTCTGTCTTACCCCTTTACCATTTTGCCAAAGCTGAGAAGCTACAAACCATTCCTTTATCACTCTAAGAAAGTACTCAGGCTTTAGGATGAAGAGTAGGACAAATCTAACAAACAATGAGGAGACTTCTCATTTCTTCTGTTAAAGAGATGAATTCTAGACAAGGAATCCTTATAAAGATTATTCTTACCTATACAAAGTTACAATACAGTTTGGGAAACCAAAAGTCATTTACAAAGACAGCCCATTAAAGAGAGTGAAGAAAAGAGTAAATCGTAAATTACCTGATCTGCGACAACTTCAATAAGCTCTAACTCATGGTCTCGCCAGTGTCTACCACTGTCTGTAGGGAGCATTAGAACCATGACAGCATAGCTTTTTGCAGATAAGTCAGGCCAATCATTAATTTGGAAGTTTGAAAGATGTAAAAGAGGTACCCGTACAGCAACAATGTCAGGTGGCACGTATCTTCCAGCAAGCGGTTTGATTTTTGCCAAGGGGCAGTTATAGGGAAAAGTCATTGCTTTAACTCTACTAAAGACTTCCTTGACTATAGGAAGGTTTATTGGCAAAGAATATCCAACTTGTATTTGATTGTTTAGAGTATAAGAAAGTTCTAGATTTGTACCAGTTCGTGATGGCATCCACAGCACACATTCCTCAAGGCCTAAGGTTCTTCCCAGCTCAACAAGTGTGGTTTTAAGAATTGTACGTCTGTCAAGTGTGCTTCTAATTTCATGAGTCAGCATTCTAACATGTCTTCCCGTTTCTTCTTGAGTAAGAATACGGCCCATCTCTCTGTCAAGTTCTTCAGCCCTGTTCTTCAGAAATAATTCCCTAGTTTTGACGCTCAACAGATCAGGGATGATGTGCACAAGCATCAAAGCAGTTGCACATGACACAAAAGCACAAGCCATCTTTGCAAGAGTCATCACTACAGCAACAGCTTTGGAGTGCATAGTAAATGTCCATAAGTTTATGAAGTGAGTCACTCCACAAAGGATAATAAAAGCACCAAACTGCATAAGCACCCATCTGTATGGAAAGAAGGCTGACTTTTGCACGAAAAATATCAGCTCGAGGGGAATGGAAAAATACGCCAGAGCAATCAATATATCTGAGATATACTGATATCTCACTAAGAGATCATCAGGAGGCCATTGCGTATCAATGCAATCACAAGACTCCATCATTCAAAAATTGCCTCTAACCAATCTGAGAATAAGCAGAATAAGTATAATAATACCACTATCAATACATATCTTAGCTAAGAAATACATATCTAGATCAAAGGAACAACACATCCTTTAAGCTAAGGAATATAAGGTCTGACATATCCAATGCATCCGAATAAGAAGGAACATTGCATGATTACAAGAACTTGGTCTCTGACGTGTTTCCAAGAAATACTACAGTTAATTACACAATTAAAATTTTCCCATCTTCTACAAACCTCCTAAGTTTCTAATAAAAAAAAAAATACACAAGACTACAGCTACCCATATATATTTTAAATTCTTTAAAGCACCACCCATCTCACATAATTGTGTTAATTTAACCATACCTCTTCATAACCTTCAAGTTAGATATGTCTTTGAACCTCAAACTTAGTCAAACAAAATTTAATTCAAAAGAACCACCATACGTATACAAAGCTAACACCACTTCCTTTAAACACACTCACTAGTCTTCTTATCATCATAATATATAAAACCAGACCCAAAAAAAAAAAAAAAACCATTTACACTAATTTTACAGTTTCCAATAAACACCCCGAGGTATCCAAGATCAAGCATATAAAATATAAACTATCTCAAATTTTACTCCAATGATGCTTATCCCCTTAACAAAAACATGTTTAAAGAACAAATCAGCAAGAACCCAAAACAGAAATATAATATTCACAGATGAGTCCTAATCATTGAAGAAAATAGAGAGAATGTTATTACCAAATTGATATGAAAGACAGAAGAAGACGAGCAGAGATCAATGGCAGCAAAGGATCAGTGAGTGATCTGAGCCATCCATTTTAAGCTCTCCCCAAAAGTCCATGTTGTCGTTCCATGTACAGTTTGGAAGAAATAGAAAGTGGAGGCAAAGGACTAATGGACGATGAGACACTACAACACAAAACATTGGATTACAAATTTACATGTGTTTTTTTTTTGTTGCACGTGCGAAGAATGTCACCTGGTTACTGTTAAATTTCCTCACACGTGTGGTCGTCTGAGTTGGTTGGTGATGGCTGCTTACTCTCGTACAAGTTCAATGAACTAGGCAGGTACTAGATAATAGAACGGAATCTTCAAATGGAAAATCTCGCGTATGTGGGTGTGTGGATTAATCAGTTTTAATTATTTTATCGAATTGTTCTAATTTTTATTTATTTTTTTCGATTATTGTGATTAAATCGATTTTTTCAGTTAAAGATTTTAAGTTTTTCGATTTTCCAGTTCGGTTAAGGTTATGAAATTTGTATTATTCAAATTACAAACCATAATTTGACTTTATATATATTTGTAATTAAAACGAAATTAAATCTTTTACTTTTTGTCTCTATTGAATTTAGCCGTGGACTGTTTTTTGATGAATTTAAATTTGCATTCTGTTGTTAAACATATATATGTTTGTCTTTTTGATAAATATAAATTTGTATTAATGTGTTACGGTGGATTATTATTTGTGTAGATTCTGACTGGTATGATTGTGTTAATTTAAATTGTGTTATTTGTAATGACTAATGAATTGATTGTTATTTTATTTGTGGAGATTTTGAACTAGTTAATAACCGAATTAACCAAAACCGATCAAAAAATAATGATTTGATTGGTTAATGGTTATGTGTCATCATATAGTTGTTGGAAATTCTTCTAATGTTCATTAAGGATATATATGTCTTTTAGATACAATGTGTGCATGAGAGGAGTACAACCCTTTGGAGGGTTGCACCTCACCCCAAGGGGTGCCCTATAGGCACTCTTCCATGCCTTATAAAAGATGCATCATATCCAAATACAAGACATAGAAAATAAATCTGAATTTGAGAGTCATTTGTTTTGGTTTTGTTTTTGAGAGAGAGTTCCACAATTTTCTTAGTTCAAACATTTGTTAAGGAGTGCTCCTTTAACAAGAAGCAACCAAGTTATCCTGGGAGAACATTGGCCAATTCGAATCCGTGAAGCACCTGTGACGGAGGCTAATAAGTTCTTAAGGACAGAGAGATCTCGACTTGGATTCGTCATTGCATTTTCCAGGTTTTCTACAGTTTCATGTTTTAGGGTTTATGATAGTTTGATTGGTATTTTCTGGTGTGATTTGTTTGAAGCATGTTGTTTTGACGTTTAATGACACTAATTTGAACCACAATAGTTAAATCGGTTGATCATTTACCTAACCAAATAATTTCGAATCGGTTAAAAAATCAATGATTAACTTACCGAACTGACTGATGCACACTCCTACATGTATAGATAAATATTTTAAAATCTCTATGGGATGGGGTCTGCATACCTGATGTATTAGAGTATAAGTACAAATTTTGACATACATGTTATGATAAAGGTAAAAATCCCGTTGTGAATGAAAATATGTGGGTTTATTAGAGCCTTATACATCACAGTCGGATATATGTATGGTGAAAATCCGTAGGTTTATTAGAGCCCTATACATTATAGTTGGATATATATATGAATATTTATATTTTCGTATTATATCCAATCTGTTATCATCTCTATACTGATTCGTGAAATTGACTCAGGATACAAGTGTCATTATGTATATGAATCATGTACTCTTTCGAGTATTCCTTGAACACAAAAATTCTGTCGGCTTATGATTAAAATGACCAATTCATTGAACTAAAACGAGCATTTTGGTTTCAATTTCATTGCCAACCGATCTTGGTACTTCAAAGAGAAACTCTTTAAATATATCAAATACACACACTTTAATTGCTACCGTGCTTCCGCGTGAGAACAATAACCTTTATGAAACTTTCAAACTTTTTATATCCATTCACTTTCTTTTAAAATGAAAACAATGTTAGGTAAATATCCACCACACATAATTATTTTAAAAAAAAAAAAAAAACGTTTTTTTTTTTTTTTTTTGCATAATTATCATTTGTTTATTCAAATTATGTAAAATGAATATTTTACACTCAATAAATAGTAATTGAAAATATTTTATATGTAAAAATTAATTATGAAAATGACATTTCACACTTAAAAAAAAATAATTTGACTATATATATATATAGAGGTAACATACATACATTGCATCTTGAGCTGGCATGATGCCGCGTCAACAATATTGATAGTGATACGGAGACACTTTACCTGAAAACAAAGGGGTGTGCAGGCTGATTTCATAATTTTTTTTAATAATAATAATAAAATATTTAGTTGATTAATATTCTTAGAAAAAAAATTAATCACTCTTCAAAAAATAATTATACTATTCATATGTATTAATGAAAACATATCACATTGATTAAAAAAATGATATTCGTCTATGAGTATAAATATAAGATAATCCTAAACTCTTATGTTAATTTTTGGATTGAACTGTTGGGACAGTTGTGGAACCCTCATAAACTTTCTACATTCTTTCTACACCAGAACGGGAGGAAACAAATTCAGCGCGCTTCTCAGGGACACACGTGCGTGAAGTCACGCGCTACAGTGCCCGCGCGCACTGTAGCTCCCAGCCTCCACATCCCTTCTTCTTCTTCTTCTTCTTCTTCTTCTTTTTTCCTTTTTTTTTTTTTTTAAATTTGATCCTTTGTTAAGCATCAAAGCATCAGCTCTCTGGATTTTCCAGAGAGCTGATGCAAATAGGTTATTTCATCCTATTTGCTATTGATATTCACTAAACACTTTAAAAACACCCAAAATTAATTTTTAATATCAAAACCAACATCAACACATGTTATATAATTAAAATTAAGTTTTTCAAAATATCAAATATTTTTACAAAAACATAAATTTATCTAAATACGCATTTGCGTAAATTTTGAATCCAATACAGAAATTAAATTAGAATCCCAATAAGAAATGTCTCGTGAATAATTCTAGGTCACCCAAATGTGGTAAAGTGATTCTAGAATAATAACCTTAGCTCTAAGCTTTTAATCTTCAGTTCTAAACTCTTATTAATTGTTTCATGTCCAACATGAACATATTTGACCTGATTACAAGTATGTTGTGTTTATACTTCTAAAGTATCCTAACACAATTTATAAGTCTTATTTCAACATTAAGTTACGTGATCATGCATACATATTTCATAACTTCAGAGAATTTTAAACTTACCCAGCAAGCTTGAAGCAAATATCCAATCTTCTTCTCTTTGTTGAAATGGTGGGAGAACTTCCAAAGTGTTGCAAGCTTTTCTTCAAGATCCAACCTTAATTCCAATGCTAGCAAGCTTCACTTCAAGATCCAACCTTAATTTCTCCTAGATGAAATATTATAGAGACCTCACAAGTTTCTATTATCACTTCTCTAACTTAAGCTAATTTTCTCTAAGAAATACTTGTGTATAGCTTTCACAATTTTTTACTTTGCTTAAACTTAATTAAAATCTTTCTAAAGCTTGCTATTTATAGCAAAACTTAGACAATTTTTAATAAATAAATGTCTTATCAAACATTAGGTATGCTTAATTAAATTCATCCAAATATTCATAATTAGGTGTGACTTATCTCATTGTCTACCACTTTGATTTAAGTAAATTAAATCAAGATAATTTTTACTTAATGGATTAGTTCAATGTCTACCACTTTGATTTAATCCAATTAAATCAAGACATAAAGATTTACTCCTATTACTACAAATTTAGAATTACCAAAATATCCTCAAATGGTAGAGATATTTATGAATTTACAATTAAGCCATTTGTGTAATTTTGAATTAATCCAATTGACTCAAATAGGTCAAAGTAAATAATCAATGTTATCCAATAACACTTGATTATCTTAGTTGATAATTATAATATCGAATATTATCTTTTATCAAAATTAATCGGCTACCCAAGTGCTCAACGAGTGCACTTAATATTGAGATTCTCTAAGTTCAGATACGTTCGTCATATAAGCCTATCTAATATGTACACAATTCGACCACCTCTAAATTCGCGAAGAACAGGAACGACCTTTCCGACCTATACAAATCGAGGTTATCACATATGTTTAACAATCCTTCCGTCATAAACTATCCAAGTCGTGCTTAGGAAATATAGAATATACCGTTAAGTTTCTGAGACGCACATCTCATGTCGATATATCCATGATTCTTCATAACTGATGCGATCCACCCTAGGTGATCGACTTTGGACAAAGCTTTAAGAATCGTGACTTTACTAACATGGATACCTAAACCTCTTATGATACGCATACGGGTCAATAGATTTTATATTGCTTCGCACTTGATTACTGATTGCATCGATCCACACCTAACGAGCATCTAGAGGCCCGACCATGAAAGATTTTTGACATACAAGACATCAAAGTGTGGAGGATCTCACACACAATCAATTATATCCTACAGTCAAAGGATTACATATACTAATCGAATTGAAGAGATTCATATTGGTGGTGGTGTGTACTTCTAACTATTAGGAATCACATGTGAGTCATTCAGTATTTGGTCTAACCAATACCCACACGTTTATACGAGTTTCCAAAGCTCATGGTACATCGAGTTTAAACTATTGAAACTCCAATTCCAATATACGACATGTGCTAGTCTTATAGGTTATAGGAATTCGACCGTATTTCAAAACCAACGACTAGGATTATATTTATAGTTTAAGAATAATTTACTATGGTAATATTTATCCCAATGTCGGACCACCTAGTGTCTAGTATTACTACAAGACTATTCTAAAATCGATGTTATTCTTAATATATCTATACATCAATCTAATACGCATAATGACAATATCATTAATAAGGTATGAAATGAAAATGTAGTTATTTTATTAATAAATAATAAAATGTACAATACAATGTCCGAATTGGCGCTACAAGCACCAAATCCAACAAACTCCCACTTGCTTAGTGTCAATCTGGATGGTACCGCAGTCCCATCTCCTCCACATGTTTATCGAATAACTTAAGAGGTAAAGCCTTTGTAAGCGGATCTGCTATGTTGTCTAGTTCTTGAACCTTCAAGACCACTATATCTTTGTGTTCAATAATCTCTCTAATTACTCGGTATTTTCTTTCCACGTGTTTAGACTTGGAATGCGACATCGGCTCTTTAGCCTGCGCGATGGATATGCTATTATCACAGTACATTGGGATCGAATCCGCAATGCTAGGTACAAAGCCAAGTTCTGTGATAAAATTTCTAATCCATACAGCTTCTTTAGCAGCTTTTGAAGCCGCTATAAATTCCGCCTCAGAGGTGGAATCCGCTATAGAGCCTTGCTTTGAACAACGCCAACTAACCGCACCACCGTTAAAGGTCAATATGTAACCTGCTGTAGATTTCTTATCATCTGGATCTCACTGGAAG
>SKCR01033629.1:0-83550 GCA_019454045.1 Zanthoxylum bungeanum | reverse complement strand
ATTTGATTCATCCAACTAATGGATATAAAAAATTATCTCCTTACTTGCCTCTAACATACCCCACGGGGATTTTTGCCATCCACAGTTCTAAATGAGATTAACGTGGGTCCACATTAGAGAAATCATGACAACTTAACAATGTTCACTGTTCAATTCAAATTCAGCTCAACCTAGAATTCTGATTCACAATACTGTGGTAATAGACAAGAAAAATGCAGATTCCAAATTATTAAAAAAAACTTACAAATGGTTTATTTTTTACTGTGTAGGTGTTTGGTTCATGCATTGTCATTTGGAGCTACACACAGGATGGGGATTGAAAACGGCGTTCGTGGTGGAGGATGGAGCAAGGCCGGATCTATCTGTTCTGCCTCCACCAAAGGATCTTCCACCATGCTAGATTTTCTGTGAAGTTTGTGAAGATACAATATATTATTTGTTAAAAATTATTCAAGATGTTGAAAGAGTTTGCTTGAGGATACATATAATACTACACTGCTTGAGAATCAAATTGTAATTAATTCCTTGACTTCCCACCAAATGTATCATAAGTTGCTGTTTGCATTACTCTTTCAATTTGAAATAAAAATTGGAAATGAGTCTGATGACATTGCTTTTGCCATTTCTTTCTTGTACATCTTTTTAGATTTTGCAAACTCAAACTATAACTTGTAATGATAAAAATATATTCTTAATGATGCACAAATTGGGCTCAGAAAATAACTCATTTTTCTATATTCCTGTGGTTATGGTTGATGGGGTCTTTTCTCATAAAGATAAACTGACATGGACAATAGAGGAGTTTGAAGCGAGCAATAGGAATAGCAAGACCATTAATGCCATTCACACTGCTGTTTTCTTCACTGATTTTAGGAGAATTTATATGTGAGAGAGCCAAGGATGCATGTGACATTCTTCATAATGTTCATGTGGACACATTGTCTATTAAAAATAATAGACTCTAAGAGCTTGCTACTAGGTTTGAAGTCATTAGGATGAAAGATGATGAAATATTTGACGAATTTTACGCTGAAATTAACGATATTGTTAACTCCAAATTTAACCTAGGCGAGACTATTCCTACGAATAAGATAGTTAGAAAAATCCTTAAATCCCTACCTGAACGATTTTTACCGAAGATCACAGTCATCGAGGAAATATAATGACCGGTAATCTTTTCGACCAATAATCTCAACTACCGTTTCATTTTGAGATGAATATTCATAGTATAAATTATGTTGAACATATACGCACTCATGAAGTGGCCTTGGGGGACAATCGATATTCCTCGAAGTTCCGATACTGAATCGTACGATGTTCCACTCCGAACGGCCCATGGTATTTGGGATGCACCTTTTTCATACGAACTTCGATTTTTATGAATTTTATATCTTCGGAAAGCTGAGATCGAGATCTACAACGTTTGCGTTGAACTTTTTTCCAAATTCAAACCGGAAATGGGCTAAAAATGTAGATCCAAATTTCAGATGAATAGTACCCGGGGGCATTTTAGTTCAACTAGTTTCTTGAAAATTCTACACATTTCCTCATTTTTAGTGGCCAAGTATATAAGGGATATACTATTCATGTCTCTCGAAAACAACTAGAAGGAAAGAAGAACACGTGAAAAGAGAGAAGAGAAGAAGAAGAGGGAAGAAGAAAAAGGAGAAAAGAGAAATGAAGAAGAAGAAAGAGGAAGGAAATAAAGGAAGATGAAGCCAATAGTAGCATGGCAACATTCAAAGATTAAGTAACGGTGGGATTCAACAAGGATGAGGTAAGGAAACTTTAATCCAAGTTTTGAGAAATTGATGCTTGAATGATTTAAGTATTGATAAGTATTATTGAGTTAGGACAATTAATAATTGTGTGGTTTTAATATTAAGAAATAGATGATGGTGGGTAAAACCCCAATTTGTGAATTTTGGGTAGGAATCATTGTTGAGAATGATGTTGATGATTTTTTGTGTGGTTTCAATTGATGATTGTTGGTGTGTGATGTTTGGAGGATGTATTGGCCACAATTGAGCATGATAGGATGAACCGTAGGCCTAAATTTTGGCCTAGCGTCGCGATGCAGACCGCTTCGCGTTACGACGCGACCTGGGAATTTCCCAGAAAAGCTTCTGGAATGGAGCGCGTCGCGACGCGCAAAGGCCGTACGTCGCGATACGTAATGGAAATTTTTGGGACACATTCTGGATGAGTTGCGTCGCGACGCAAGGTTAAATTTTTTTTACCCAATCAGTTCTGAACTATTCTAGTTCCACCCGAATATGTTATAGACCACCCTAAAGGCCCTGTATCGATTTATACTCGATAGTACTTCACGATATAAGTATAATACACTTTGGAACTTTAATAGGTGTTTGAATGCAAACTTAATATAATTTCGAAACGTTTCCACAGCTTGTAATCTAACCAAGTTTATCGATTATAGCTTATCGCTAGGAATCTCAAGTTTATCGATTAAGCGAAAGAGTGCCAGCCAGATTCCAAATTAGGTGAGTAGACACTTTCCCTTTAAGTTGATTTTCATTTTTTTTAATTTAATATGACAGACTTACTTTCTCGCATTTAGGGCGTTAGCCAAGTTCATTTTCAATTCAATTTTGATTAAGCATATTTTGAGAAATGATTTTGAAGAAATAAGTTTTCAAAACATGAGTTTTATGTTTTCGGGGCATGGGGAAAAAACCCACCCTAGTATGTAACTTGATACAGTTTGGAAATGACGGACAGGGAACATGTGCACATGTAGAGGAATGGGGGGACGGCGATACGTAATGCCCCAGATCCTACTTCATGGCTAGGAGGACAGCGATACGTAACGCCCATAGACCCTAGTTTCAGAGCTTGAAGGGTAGCATAGATCTGTGTTGGACAATTATGACCCATAGCGTCACTATTTGTAAAAGACATTGTGGTTTTTGTACAAATTAACTATGTGACAATGGAAATTGCATTTTATCTTTTTGTAATTAGATTACTTGTATATATAAATGATAAAAGTCCTTATGATTTGTTCCGGATTATAAGATATGAGACAATATCAATCCACAAAGGTTTAATCATTAAATATCCCTAGTCGTAGTATTATCGAGACTGGACATCGATAATGCAGAATAGACTAGTATTGTACTTGTGCGTGTTATGGAAGTGTAACGGCATAGTTCTCATATATTTAAGTATTGGATACTTATGCAAGTGTGATAGGAGGTTGTGTTTATCGATGGTACGAAAACAGCTTCGCTCTGGATAGACCCCGCGGAATCCCATTGGTAGTATGACTATGTGTCTATAGGAATCCGCTTCAGGGTAGGTGTATTTGGTTTTAACCTGAGACTTGCATCGCTGGTACTTGCGACAATCAATACGCTTTGGTTTTGGTCGTCCGGGACTTTAACAGGTTCTGTGTACGCCTCTTCTGGGTTTATTAATTTATTTACTGCGCCTTATTATACTTTTAGAATGCATGCTTAAGGGTGTATGATGAGACCTAATCAAAGATAATTAATTGGTTTCCAATTACGCGAAAAACCCTCAATCAAATATTAAGCGTTTTCCTTCCATTGAATGTGTCACACCCGTCCCCTTAGGTAGGGTAGGGGTGAGACGGAGACCTAAAACTGGCAGAGTTTCCCCTGTAATATGGACTAATCCTCCAAATACAAGGAAAAATCTAAACTGAAAAAAATACCATCATAACATAGGATCTCCATGATCCAACTCAACATAATATCCATGAAGAAAATACAACATCCTCAGTAATAAATAAGGGCTCAATGCCTAACATTAGACAACAAATTCATCCAAGAAAATACATAACAAAGACACTCTATTGTTGGCACAACCTTTCTCTACTGGCAGGAAATGATGACGAAAAAGCAGATGGAAATGATGATCTACTAAACTGCTGAACCTGAAATGTTAAGGAAAGGGGTAAGCTCACGCTTAGTGCAATGGATCACAGCTTAGTGCCGTGGATAATCAAGTAACAAAGTGGATCGAACAAGTCTTTCATAATATAAATAAATACATAAGCTGTAAATCGATATCTCAAACATTTACTTGAAAACGTAAATCTCATTCCTCATAAAACTCAAATCATAAATCTCATTTCTCATAAAGCTCATACTGCTAAAAAATACTTTGTAATGATAAATCTGTTTATTCATCTATATGCACAACCTCATGACAATATGGCAAAGCTGGCAACATGGGGCTTCCCCACGGCAAAACTGGCATCCGGAGCAAACTGGCAACGTGGGACCTTATCTCACGGCAATAACTGGCAACATGAGACCTTATCTCACGGTAATAATCTGGCACATATAAGTACATGGGGTGCATCCTAACATAAAAATCATTTCCAAAATCCATGCTCATATATCTCAAATCATGCAAGTTTCTCATATATCACAAACACATGATTTCAACATAATCAATATTCGAACCATACATTATAGTAAAAATATAAAATTTCTAAAAACAAACTCATTTAATGCATTACCTTAAAATTCATTTAAGAAAACATACATACTATATACTTTTGAAAACATCAATGTTACAGGCTTATCCACGCACCTGGTGAGCTGACTACTGAGAAAGGAACTATGCAGCAGGACCGTCCCTGCTTACGGTATCACGATCACCTATAGAGATAAAATAATGTACGATAAGGGACATAATCCTAATCTAGAAAATGTGATAGAACATGAAAGAAACGTGATTCGGTCGTTCTCGAAATCCTAACGAAATTTAAGATTCGGAGGTCCGTTACTACTCGGAATGGTCTGAAATTCACGGAGGAGACTCAGGAAGTCGGCACGGAGACACTGTCTGGCGCGTGGTGGCCACGCGCCGTTCACCCAAGCCGCGCGTGGGCCTCACGCGCCGCCACATAGGGTGTGCGTGAACGCCACGCGCCGGTCGGATGAAGAAAAATCTGACGGCCGTGCATTCCTCTCCCTCTCCCGGATCTAATGCCGCTGACGGTTCGTCAATCGGAGTTCCGGATCAACGGGAAATCGAGAAAAACCATAAAAAGTTTCTTACCGAGATTTCTACAAAAATTGGGAGTTTCCCAAGATGAAACCACCACCAAAATGATCCTCTCGACGAGATCTACACTTTTCCTTAAAGACTCGGTCAGGTTTGAACTACGGATTGGCCGGATCGGAACCAAAACTATATTTCTCTCTTTTTCTTCTTTTCTCTCTCTCTCTCTCGCCTGTTACTGACTTTTTTTTTTTTTTGTGTCTGCTGAATGTTGTGACTTATGGGCTTGAGTGTGTGTGTGTGACCCACCAACAAAATAAAATAAAAATATGGGTAAGAAAGTTTTGGGGTGTTACAGAATGATTCATTCTCAATATCCAAGATTGGTACTGGTTTGTTGGCCAAAGTCAAGACCTTTGTCCATCCCGGATGTGTTTGAATCATGAAGGCTTTGTTCCATATCATATGTCTTGCCCAAGTTGTGATTTATTGGCCAAAGTCAAGATCACTTCTTGTTCATCGACATCGATTACGAAGCTTTCCAAGGTCAATGGGTCCCGCTTAACTGGAATCATTAAGCTTGTTGAGCCAAAGCCAAGACTTAGTTGATTCAGAGGAAAAAGGTTAGGAAAATATATTGGATATATTGGCATATATATTGTGTATATGTTTCGGACTTGGAGGTCCACCTACCGGATCTAGGAATTGGATGAGATCCAATTGATCTTAGAGATCTACCTAGTTAAATATCATACAGCTTGTTGGCCAAAGTCAAGATTGTGTGTTATTTAACGGGATCCTAGCCCACTAGGAAACTAGGTTTCCCGAGTACTCAACAGAGGGTTAGAGGCTCACCGAAAAATAATGGGAGGCCAGTATTGAATTTGCAATTTCGTTCAAATACTTGGCATTACGCGCTTTCAAATTATTTCATCAATTATATATTTATTAGTTGGACTAATATTCTATTATTTTTCTTGTAACAGTTGGACTGTACCCAAATATCGTTAATTGAATAGTTTGACTATTGCAATTAAGATGGCTGGAAAGATCGGAGTTAGAGACATTATCATGGGCGAAAATTTCTTTAATGGCGCGAACGTTCCTGATTGGGATATGAACCTCAGGATTATCCTAGGGGCTGAGAGGATGCTCTATACGATAGAGAGACCCCTCGGGCCTAAGCCCGGAAATGAGCAGCCGCTTGAGCTTGAGCTTTGGAAGACTCATAGCGATGACAACTCAACTGCTCAGTCCGTCATGCTCGCTGCGATGACCCCTCAATTTTTTCGCCAAAACAAGGGATTGGATCTATATACAATGATGGAAAAATTGAAGGACCTTCATCGATCTAACCTTAGATCGTAAAGGTATGAATTGCAGAAAAAGCTCTTTTGCTCACGAATGTCAGAGGGTACGTCTGTTGAGCACCATGTGTCACAAATGATTGCTGACATTGAACAACTAGGTCATCTAGGTATAACCTTTGAGGCTGAGACTTCTATAGATTTGATCTTGCAGTCTCTTCTTGATAGCTGGAGCGGGTTCATCATGAACTACAATATGATGAACCAAGACCATACTCTTGGAGAGCTGATGGCAATGCTGCGTGAAGCAGAAAAAGAGCTGTTGAAGGGCAAAAAGCGCGAGGCGCACTTCACTTCAACATCTCAGTCTCCGAGGGCTTAGCCCAAGGCGACTGGAGGTGTAAAGAAGAAGAAAAAGAAGAAGAAGAAGAAGAAGAATCAGGGCAAGGCCAAATCATCAAAGTCTTATGGGAAGGCTAAGGACAAATCCCAAGATATATGCCTGTAGTGTGGCAAACGGAGTCACTGGAAGCATGACTGCCGTGAGTACAAGGCGCACATGAAGGAAATCTAAACGGGTAAGGCACCGGCTTCAGGTATGTTTGTTATAGAAATAAACATGTCTACTTCTAGTTTTAAAAATTGGATTTTTGATTCTGGTTGTGGTACTCATATATGTACTGATGTACAGGATCTACGGATTAGCATGAGACTGGCCTCAGGAGAGATTGACCTCCGCATTGAAAATGGGACTCGAGTCGCCGTTTTGGCCTTTGGGACATATATTTTGGAGCCCTCGGGGCATGTACTTAATATTTCAGACTGTTATTATGTACCTAATTTGACTAGGAATATTATATCTGTATCTTTATTGGCCCAATGTGGCGATACTTTTGTTTTTAGAAACACTGGGTGTTTTATGTATAAAAATGATATGGAGATATGCAGTGCTGATGTGAATAATGGTCTTTATATTTTGAATATAAATCAATCTCAAACATATAATGTAACAAACAAAAGGCTTAAACTAAGTAACAAAGATGAAACTTATATGTGGCATTGTCGTTCGGAATACATTAACAAGACTCGCATATCCACACTTTCGAAGAATGGGTCCTTGGACGGATTTGATCCAAATTCATATGACGTCTGTGAATCTTGTTTATTAGGCAAAATGCCTAAATCACCTTTTAGCGGTAAAGGTGTACGTGCTGCCGAGCTGTTAGCCCTCGTTCATAGTGACGTATGTGGGCCCATGTCTAGCCAGGCTAGAGGTGGATATGAATACTTCGTAACCTTTATGGATGATGCATCGCGTTATGGTTATGTGTATCTTATGAGACACAAGTCGGAAACCTTTGAGAAATTCAAAGAGTTTCGACACGAAGTAGAAAAACAGACCGGCAAAAGTATTAAAACATTACGGTCGGACCGTGGTGGAGAATACTTAAGCAATGAGTTTCTTGATTACTTGAAAGAGTATGGTATTCTTTCACAGTGGACTCCTCCCAGAACACCGCAATTAAACGGTGTGTCCGAACGAAGAAACTGAACTTTGTTGGACATAGTAAGGTCGATGATGAGTCACACAGAGCTACATATTTCCTTCTAGGGATATGCATTGAATAGTGCAATACTTATTTTGAATAAGGTTCCGTCAAAGTCTGTTCAACACACTCCGTATGAGATATGGACAGGAAAGAAACCGGGTTTCTCATTCCTGAAGATTTTGGGATGCCGGGCATACGTCAAACGTTTGGAAGGTACCAAACTAGAACCCAAATCTGATAAATGCCTATTTGTAGGATATCATAGGGAAACCAAAGGATATTACTTCTATCACCCACAAGAGAACAAATTATTTGTTGCTCTACATGTGGTTTTCCTTGAGAATGAATTCCTAAATGCAGTGGTTAGTGGGAAAAAAGTAGAACTCGATGAAAATCAGAGTGATACTATTCCTGGCACAGAATCCTTAACGTAACACGAACAGTTCATCAGGGATGAGACTGTACCACAATCTTCGAATACACAAGAACTGCGTAGATCGGAGAGAGTCCGAAAACAACCTGAGAGGTATGGGTTTCTGATCTCACCTCATGTGGATATTAATCTTATTGAGGAAGACGAGCCAGCTACGTATGAGGAAGCGATACAAGGTATCGACTCTGGGTTATGGTAAGATGCCATGATGTCTGAAATGGATTCCATGTACACCAACCAAGTTTGGACACTGGTTGATGCACTAGAAGGCGTAAAGACTATTGGTTGCAAATGGGTCTTCAAGAAGAAGATCGACATGGATGGCAACATACAAACGTACAAAGCTAGGCTTGTAGCGAAAGGGTATCGTCAACGACATGGTGTCGATTACGACGAAACTTTTTCACCCGTTGCCATGATTAAATCCATTCGGATTGTGCTTGCTATTACTACATATTTCGATTACGAAATATGGCAGATGGACGTCAAAACCGCTTTCCTTAACGGAAACTTTTTGGAGGATATTTATATGCAACAGCCTGACGGTTTTGTCGTACCTAAACATGCAGACAAGGTTTGCAAGTTAAATCGATCCATTTATGGATTTAAGCAAACATCGCGTTCTTGGAATCAACATTTTGATGAGATCATAAAAGAATATGATTTCATTCAAAACGAGGATGATCCTTGTGTATATAAGAAGGTTAGTGGGAGTGCACTGACATTCATTGTCCTTTATGTCGATGATGTATTGCTTATAGGCAATGACATTCCCATGCTACAATCAGTGAAAGTTTGGCTTTCATTAAAATTCTCCATAAAGGATCTGGGAGAAGCAGCCTTTATTCTAGGAATAAAGATCTACCGGGATAGATCTAGAAAGCTGCTTGGACTCTCCCAGAGCATGTACATTGACAAAGTGTTGAAGAGATTCAACATGGAACAGTCTAAGAGAGGACTGTTGCCAGTGTCATATGGTGTCACTCTATCTAAGGACATGTGTCCTAAAACTCAAGATGGGAGAGACAACATGAGTCAGATCTCATTCGCCTCGGCAGTCGGATCGATCATGTATGCCATGATATGTACGCGACCTAATGTCTCGTATGCTTTGAGCATGTGTAGTCGCTATCAGGCCGATCCAGGTGATGGTCACTGGATGGCGGTTAAGAATATCCTTAAGTATCTTAGATGAACTAAGGATGTTTTCTTAATCTATGGAGATGGAGAACTTGAGGTAATTGGGTATACCGATGCAAGTTTCCAAACCGATAAAGACGACTGTAAGTCACAATCTGGGTACATATTTTGTTTGAACAGTGGAGCAGTAAGCTGGAAATCTTCCAAGCAATAGACTGTTGCCGATTCAACAACAGAAGTGGAGTATATTGCTGCAGCTGAAGCAGCAAAAGAGGTAGTTTGGATCCGTAAATTCCTAATTGGATTATGAGTAGTTCCGTTAGCAGCTGAGCCCGTTCCATTGTATTGTGACAATAATGGGGCTATAGCACAGGCTAATGAACCGCGGTCTCATCAACGATCCAAGCATGTTCTTTGACGTTTCCATCTGATTCGTGAGATCAATAACGTGGCGATATAAAGATCGAGAAGTTCGTATCAGAGGACAACATTGCAGATCCGCTGACGAAAGCTATTCCTCAGTAAAAGTTTGAGCGACATGTGCATAGTTCAGGTGTTAGATGCTTGAGTGACTGGCTATAGGCCAAGTGGGAGATTGTTGGACAATTATGACCCATAGCGTCACTATTTGTAAAAGACATTGTGGTTTTTGTACAAATTAACTATGTGACAATGGAAATTGCATTTTATCATTTTGTAATTAGATTACTTGTATATATAAGTGATAAAAGTCCTTATGATTAGTTCCGGATTATAAGATATGAGACAATATCAATCTACAAAGGTTTAATCATTAAATATCCCTAGTCGTAGTATTATCGAGACTGGACATCGATAATGCAGAATAGACTAGTATTGCACTTGTGCGTGTTATGGAAGCGTAACAGCATAGTTCTCATATATTTTAAGTATTGGATACTTATGCAAGTGTGATATGAGGTTGTGTTTACCGATGGTACGGAAACAACTTCGCTCTGGATAGACCCCGCGGAATCCCATTGGTAGTATGACTATGTGTCTATGGGAATCCGCTTCAGGGTAGGTGTATTTGGTCTTAACCTGAGACTTGCATCGCTGGTACTTGCGACAATCAATACACTTTGGTTTTGGTCATCCGGGACTTTAACAGGTTCTGTGTACGCCTCTTTTGGGTTTATTGAAAATCGTAGTGTATTGGGTGTGATGTCAAGATAGAAGTATCACTTCAGTCATATGGAGATGATGATCATGCAGGGATACAGAACCGATTCTCTATTATGTTACGACTATCGGAATAATATGACAAGGTCATGATTATCCGATTATAGAGACTAGTTGCTTGTGATCCGATATATGTTTCGTACGGGGCAGACACTATTCCAGCCCCAGGCCTTGCATGTGACATCTGATACTGGATCGCAAATACGCAATACTATGTATATTACGCCTGTTATAGATTATATATTCCTTAAAGAATATTTCTGGAGAATTGGGTAGGCACGGCGCTTTGCTAGAAGCCAACCATGTCTCGTAAATCGATAAAAATGTGGTACTATGTACGCACGTGTTCGGATAGTCTGACGACCGGATTTACTGCCAACATATCCAGTGATCTCATGGGTCATTTCCCGAAGATTCACCGATGAAGTATGACTCGAACATAATTAATCTAGGATTAATTATAAGAGAGAGAAAATTGATCTAGGATTAATTGCGGAAAGATTTTATCTGGGATAAAATTCTATTAAAAGAGATAGAACGATTAATTCGGAATTAATCGATAAAATAATATATTCGATATATTAAATGAAATTAGATTTCGTAACGGAATTAAAATTGGATTTTAATTCGGGCGAACGAATTAATTTAGAATTAATTCGCGAGCGACTTTAATAGTAATTTTACTAGGCATAATTATTTAATTAAATTTGATTTAAGTACGTCGCAACGGAAAATTCGTTAATTCGGAATTAACGAACCCGAGCCCGGAATGTGTTTGCGGGCCCACTCTGATTTTAAATTAAGTGGGGCCCACATCAAGTCACATCATTAGTCACCTTTTTGTGATAGAACTCACATCAACTTTGAGTGATGTGAGTTGAGTCACTATTGGTGATGGAGGTGGTTGAGAGCATTAAATGCATTTTTGGCTCTCAACACTTTTGGTTTTTGGTTTTGAATAAACCATATACATTTTTTTTGGGATTTGGAATAAGTTGTAATTGTTTTAGAAACAAAATACACAAGACAAAACAAAACCTCTCCTTTTCTTTCTCTCTTGGCCGTGAGCCTCCATCCACCATAGGAAGATTTTTGTTGCAAATCTCTTCCATTGCTAGCACACAAAGAATCATATTGGGTGATAGGGAAACCATCCTTTGATTTTGGAATCCTTCTCAAGCTTGGAGCTCATCAACTTCATTCATACATAAGGAAAGCTTGGAGACTTTGAAAGGAAGCAAAATTTTTGTTCTCTACACATCCTCTCTACCGATCTTTGTAAGTATAATTCTTTTATACTTCCTTTTCGTATTCACAGTTTTATCATGCTTGAAATGTTCTTGGGATGATCTTAGAGACCAACAATCTGCACCCCAGTTCTAGTTTGTGGCTTGGGGACAACGATACGTAACGATCCATGACCTCCAATTTCAAGGACAGTATTGGCATGCTTTGGGAGACGGCGATACGTAACGTCCCAAAGTCATGGATTTACACTGCTGGCTCCAGTTAGGCGTATGGGGGGACGGTGATACGTAACGCCCTCATACGTTAAGTTTTCAGATACATATCAGTTCTCAAACATTAGATTTTCAGAAAAGAGTTTTCAAATATCAGAGTTTCAGGAAACAGTTTTCAGAGACCAGATTTTAGAAAGCAGTTTTTAGAAAGAATAAGTTTTATAAAAGAGAATTCAGATAAAGTTTTCAGAAAAAAAGTTTTCAGATAAAGTTATTTCTGGACATTGATTTCAGAACCCAATGATTTTATTTCAATATTTGAGTTTTATAGTCCACTCACTTAGATCGTACAATGATTTAACCCATCACTCCAAGTTTCATTGTTTTGCAGGTTTCTCGAAGGACGATCTCAGGAAGACGGATATTGTTGCAGTCATTAGGGTGTGGAGTCCACCTGGTCGAGTTAGAAGCAAAGTCCAGTTCAGTTAAAGTTAGGAAATGACATGCAATATATATATATATATATATATATATATATATTATTTAGTAGAGGTTCCATGTTCATTGCATTGTAATAGTTATTATCGGAGTTGTATTATGTATTAATTCAGAGTATGTGTATGAAAGATGTTATACATTCATGAATGATGAGTTTGGCAAAGGTCACTTGCATAAGTTTTATGAGAGATATGAATTGCAGAAGTCAGTAGTCAGAGGCTTAGGGGAATAATACGGCCTATTCCTTGCTGGTAACATCTCCCAGATCGGGGATGTTACAAAGATGGTATCAGAGCATGGTCTAGGGAGTCAGTGACTGCAGTGGGCAGAGTGATGGGGTCTGGTATACGCAGTATGTCCGGGATACTCGTATGCGAGGCACTACCTCTCCAGTATCTGATCCTCGAGTACGTCCTCAATATCCATAGACAAGTTAGTAAACTTTCCCAAACTATTCAAGTAGTATTCCTCCCGAGAACAATTACACTCTAGATCCAAGTTAGGAATCTTCTTGAAGTTATTCAGCCTATTACCAGAAGTACAAACAATGCTATGAAATCAGATAAGTAAAATATAAGAAAAGTTACCCAAGGGAATGAGATAGGAAAGCTATAAGAAAGCAAGAAAGAATGTATATATGTTTTGACAGCCAGAGACAAAGAAAGATAAAGAGACAGAAACAAATAGTAAGTTCCAAGAGCACCCACCCAGGAAAACAGAAAGAGAAAGAAAAAGTTAGAAAAAGAAGTAAAAGGATAGAATGTAGGTATCTAAGCAATCGGAAGCAAATAGAGATGGAGGTACGGAAACAGACAAATAAGAAAATGCCAAAACCTATACTAGTAAGAATCAGAGACCCAGAGTTAGATGATAAAGGGTAATACCAGAACTTGCAGTAAAGAAGAGTAGCAAGCCTAAACAAGAGTAATATGTCGAGTAGATTTAAGCAAAGTTTTTTTTCCTCAAGCGAGATTCCTTTCCTCCTTAGAAGAATTCCTCCAAGTTGATCCAATATCTCCTGAACCATCTCGTATAGGTAGCGAGTTCCCAAAATAACCAAGGACAACTATAAGGTAGAAGAAGCAAGAAAGTCAAGGTTGATCATGGAAACTTCTAATGGATGTGGGGTGCCATAAGGATGTATAGATTTTAGATTCCCCAAACCCAGGCCCGTAAGCAAATAAGATAAATGACGTCAAAAAGTGATTAGTTGTCCTAGTCAAAGAATTCAATAAATAAGGCCCCGATCTACCCAGATCTTCACTCCTCTGTGATACCAGTTAAGGAAGTTATTCTGATGGAGCCTATCTCATACCTACCCTACATGAGCAATAGTCTCTATTAGAACATAGAATACTAGAATAAGGATGTATAAACCCATCAAGACACAGAGAAAATAACCAACGAGATATAGAGCAGCTCTTACCAGTATAGATATAGACGATCGTAAGAAACCCAATGGGAGTTCACCTTAAGAAATAGAAAGACCATGGAAGGTAGATAACCAAGAAAAGAATTCATGAAGTCTTAGAAGGTATGGAGAGGAGAACCCAGAATAACCCAAGGATTTAGACACATCAGCACAAGGTTTGCAAGACTAGTAGGAGTCCACAAGATAGACCAAATGCCGTAGAACCCATAGATAAGCCCAAGTCAGTAGAAATTCGTAGAAGAATATAAGAATGGACCCATGAAGCTGGGGATATTAGGAAGTGGCAAGAGTACCAGTATGGACAGTATAATAGAGTGACCAAATCAAGATTTATAGCGATAACAAGAAGTGGAGATCTAATAAACGGATAGAAGAATGACCCACTGTTAGTCTCAGTATCAAGGTGAAGAGCAAAGAATTGGGATATCCAAATGATAAAATGGACGCGAGAAGTAACGAGGAAAATTCAGTGCATTCAGCACAAAAATGACGAAATGAGAAGATAGTAGCGTAGAGAATTGATGATAGTTATGGGACCCGAATACATGAAGTAGTCGACCAATTTCATGTAGACTGAATAAAGACCTTTCATTCCAAAAACCTTGATTCTAGTAAGCATATAGATACCGAACAAGACACATGGGCATGTATCCATTCTCAATTTAGAGCCTAGTAAAGAACAGAATCAGTAAGGTAAGGCAATGGATAAATTAGATGAATAGTGAGATGATTAGACAACCAAATCAATATGCTCAAGAGAAACATAGAGAAGAAGCATGAAATAGAATAGTTTGAAGCTACAATAAGTTGAGCTAGGCCTGAAAGCCACTATAGAATTAAGGAACCTTTAAAGAAGTAAAGATTTTAAAAGTATAAAGAGATCAGGGGGAAACGATTCTTAGGAATATAGCAAACAACTTATAAAGAGTCTCATGGTATTGAGAAGAATGACTAGTTAAAGAGTAGCATTGGAACCAAGAATTTAGTAGGAGATGTCTTAAAGTAATTGAAGAAGATAAAGTTTTCAAGAAAGTAAAGGAGTAAGGAGTTTAAGGAACTAAGCCAAGGAAGAAACCTTTGTAGCAGAGCGAGTTTCTTAAGGAAGTATAGCAAATAGAGTATAGCGGTACTCAGAGGAAGAAGATAATGAATTCAGAGGGTTAAATAACATAGATTAGACAGGAAAGAGTAAAGAGGCAGCACGAGAAGTGTTATGGAGCATGGCTCTAGAAGGATTTTGTAGGGGATGTGGAGTGACTGATTGTTGAAAATGATCAGGAATAAGGTTAGAAAAGGCAAGTCAGACAAGTTTTAACAGTACTACCCTAGTGTAGAAGAAGACACCAGACATGTATACCCGAGAGTCATATGCAAAGAATATATGTCACCGAATCACCGTAACAGAAAAGCCTCAAGATAAGTTCCCACCCTCCCAACCCTTGTTAAATAACAACAACGAAGATAGACCTCGATGTCCGTCTCAAGACATTCCCAAAACCAAGAACATGTGTAGTTGAAAGAAATCGGAACAGAAAACCTTTAGACATAGTACAAGAACACGATAAAAGCAGACATAGTTCTAAGTAAGAGACCTAAAATAAGAGTTATCTAGATGAAATAATGAAGAGAGAAAGTACTAGTTAGACAATGACAAGGACATAAGAGAACAAATGTTAAGTATGACTAGGGGGATGTGAGAGCAAATATCCTTCAGACAAGGAGACAGAGATAGAGGCCGTAGAATTTTCAGTTACAGAACAGACCAAGAAAATAGATAAAAAGGCTTGGAAGTAAAACTGTAAAGGTGTAATGACAATAGGAGAAAATACTATGTAAGTATTGGCAGAAAAGTAGTATAGTATAGAACCGAGGAAACAAGTTTATTACAGTATGGAAAACAGTAAATGGGAGGTGTCATGACATGCATTCAGGAATAGAAAATGAGATGACGTAAATTAACAACAACCAAATTTACAGTAACAATGAGGACAAGTACAAAAAGGAAATGAACTTTGGCAGGCCAAAAATGTCATTATCAATGTTAATGGTAGGGAATACGGTTTAAGTATTAAGGTGCACCCACTTGAGCTTGAATCTTTAGCCAATTGAGAGGGACCACTAGGAAACTACCCAGAAGCAATATTTTGGAGTACAAGCGGCATTGGTAGATAATATTAGTAAATTAGAAAACCCTAAGCCTTAGATAAATAATAATATTGGAAATTTGATGAGAGAAGCTCATAAGCAATTTAAGCTTGGCAATGAGAATACAAAGAGTTAAGTAGTTAAGTGATGAGAGATAATAGTAAGATCAAGTTGAACAAGTGGAACATAATGAGTATCAAGTACAAGTATTATTAATAATGACGAGGACCAAATCCAAAAAGGGAGATAAAGAATATTGAGCACAACTAGAGGTCCAAATAGTTAAGATTACTTTGTGAAGATCCTAATGAAACAAGAGCAAGAGAATACCTCTTGGTAAATAATTTAAGAGATACTCATAGAAGCCAGAAACTTGGAAGCAACTTGCCCAGGGGTGACAAGAAGTGCAATGCATAAGTTGGCCAAGTGAACGAGCAAAGACCTTCATTGTTAAGTAAAATAGAATACCCGATGATATAGAATAGTTACAGCAAACAAGGGTTCATACGGAAAAATAGTGTACAATTCTAGTTATGACTTTCAAGTCATAACATTCTAGGTTCAGAATAATACCGCACGGAAAATCGTCGAGAAGTGGCATAGTACTGTGGATGAAACTCAAGCAACTGATATATATAGTCAGATAAGTTGGTGGTTTATAGGGAACCCACAAATCCAGTGATCCATGATAATATCTCAAGTTTAAATGAGGATTCGAGGATAAATCCTATTTAAGGGGGGAGAATTTATAACGACTGGTAATCTTTTCGACCAATAATCTCAACTACCGTTTCATTCTGAGATGAATATTCATAATATAAATTATTTTGAACATATACACACTCATGAAGTGACCTTAGGGGACAATCGATATTCCTCGAAGTTCCGATACTGAATCGTACGATGTTCCACTCCGGACAACCTATGGTATTTGGGCCGTAACGTTTTCATACAAACTCCGATTTTTATGAATTTTATATCATCGAAAATCTGAGATCGAGATCTACAACTTTCGCGTTGAACATTTTTCCAAATTCAAACCGGAAATGGGCTAAAAATATATATATAAAAATTTCATATGAATAGTACCCGGGGGCATTCTAGTAAATTCAACCAGTTTCTTGAAAATTCTACACATTTCCTCATTTTTAGTGGCCAAGTATATAAGGGATATATTATTCATGTCTCTAAAAAAACAACTAGAAGGAAAGAAGAACACGTGAAAATTGAGAAGAGAAGAAGAAGAAGGAGAAAGAAAAATGAGAAAAGAGAAATGAAGAAGAAGAAATATAAAGGAAATAAAGGAAGATGAAGCAAAGAGTAGCATGGCAACATTCAAAGATTAAGTAATGGTGGGATTCAACAAGAATGAGGTAAGGAAATTTAATCCAAGTTTTGAGAAATTGATGCTTGAATGATTTAAGTATTGATAATTATTATTGAGTTGGGACAACTAATGTTTGTGTAGTTTTAATATTAAGAAATAGATGATGGTGGGTAAAACCCCAATTTGTGAATTTTGGGTAGGAATCATTGTTGAGAATGATGTTGATGATGTTTTGGGTGATTTCAATTGATAATTGTTTGTGTGGAATGTTTGGAGGATGTATTGGCCACAATTGAGCATGAGAGGATGAAGCGTAGGCCTGAATTTTGGCCTAGCGTCGCGACGCAGACCTGGAAATTTCCCAGAAATGCTTCTGGAATGGCGCGCGTCATGACGCGCAAAAGCCGTGCGTCGCGACGCGTAATGGAAATTTTTGGGACACATTCTGGATGAGTTGCGCTGCGACGTGTAATGCTTTGCGTCGTGACGCAAGGTTAAAAAATTTTACCCAATCAGTTCTGAACTATTCTAGTTCCATCCGAATATGTTATAGACCACCCTAAAGGCCCCGTATCGATTTATACTCGATAGTACTTCATGATATAAGTATAATACACTTTGGAACGTTAATATGTGTTTGAATGCAAACTTAATATAATTTCAAAACGTTTCCACGGCTTGTAATCTAACCAAGTTTACCGATTAAAGCTTATCGGCAGGAATCTCAAGTTTATCGATTAAGTGAAACAGTGCCAGCCAGATTCCGAATTAGGTGAGTGGACACTTTCCCTTTAAGCTGATTTTCATTTTTTTTATTTAATATGACATACTTACTTTCTGGTATTTAGGGCGTTAGCCAAGTTCATTTTCAATTATATTTTTATTAAGCATATTTTGAGAAATGATTTAGAAGAAATAAGTTTTTAAAACATGAATTTTATGTTTTTAGGGCATGGGGAAAAACCCACCCCAGTATGTAACTTGATACAGTTTGGAATTTACGGACAGAGAACATATGCACATGTAGATGACTGGGGGGACGTTGATACGTAACGCCCCCAGATCCTAGTTCAAGGCTAGGGGTATGGCGATACGTAACGCCCCTAGACCCTAGTTTCAGAGCTTGGAGGGTAGCATAGATCTGCACCCCCAGTTCTAGTTTGTGGCTTGGGGGACGGCGATACGTAACGCCCCAAAACCACCAGTTTCAGGGACAGTAGTGGCATACTTTGGGGGACGGCGATACGTAACGCCCCAAAGTCATGGATTTACACTGCTTGCTCCAGTTAGGCGTATGGGGGGACGGTGATACGTAACGCCCTCATACATCAAGTTTTCAGATACAAATCAGTACTCAAACATTGGATTTTCATAAAAATGTTTTCAAATATCAGAGTTTCAGGAAACAGTTTTCAGAGACCGGATTTCAGAAAGCAGTTTTCAGAAAGAATAAGTTTTTTAAAAGAGAATTCAGATAAAGTTTTCATAAAAAGAGTTTTCAGATAAAGTTATTTCTGGACATTGATTTCAGAACCCAATGATTTTATTTCAATATTTCAGTTTTATAGTCCACTCACTTAGATCGTACAACGATCTAAACCCCTTCTTGTTTTGCTGGTTTCTCGGAGGACAATCTCGGGAAGAGGGATATTGTTGCAGTCATTGGGATATGGAGTCTACATGGTCGAGTTAGAAGCAAAGTCCAATTCAGTTAAAGTAAGGAAATGACATGCAATATATATATATATATATATATATATATATATATATATATATTGTTTAGTAGAGGTTCCATGTTCATTGCATTGTAATAGTTATTATCATAGTTGTATTATGTATTAATTTAGAGTATGTGTATGAAAGATGTTATACATTCATGAATGATGAGTTTGGCAAAGGTCACTTGCATAAGTTTTATGAGAGATATGAATTGCAGAAGTCAGTAGTCAAAGTCTTAGGGGAATAGTACGGCCATTTCTCTACCGGTAACATCTCCCAGATCGGGGATTTTACAGGAAAGCAATGACCTAGATTACCTTAAATTAGAGGACGTGTAGGAAAACTTCAGGTTTATAAGAGAAAACGTTTTGAATATAGAAAGCCCAAGGCCATAGAGATGAATATCGCAAAGGAAGTTGGACATGATTCATCTCGTGAAAAAGTTCAAGAAATTTCTTAAGATGGAGAAGAGTGGTTGTAACACCGATAGTGATATGGAGGAAAAACCTATGGAGAGTAGTCTTAGTATGAGGGAGTCTAGAGTAGACAATGATAGAAAATCTCGCGCTATCCAATGCCATGAATGTGAAGAGTGTTGGTGTTTTATACGGAATTACATGGTTAGCGCAGCGGAAAACATATTTTTCCGATTTCAAAAATTTTTCTTGGAACAATTAAATAAACTTATTTATTTAATTAACCAAAACTTAAAATCTGAAAATTTAACCCAAGAAATCAAATTTCTATTAATTGTCGAATTGCCCTAATATTTTACTATTTGATCATTTTGGTCCTAAATTGTCAAATACATATTTAATTGATTACAAATCAATCCCAAAATGATTTATACATGTCTAATACATGAAAATATAATTTGTAACACAAATCCCCAATTTTTCTACAAATGTCGAGAGCACCCCTGAAATTCCATTAATTGTGATTTGGCCCCAAATGTTCAAAACATGTCAAGATCAAATCCAATCAATCCCAAATTTAATATACATCAAATTAAATCATATATATGAAAAGCTTCAAAATTGGATTAGGTTTAGAACCCTAATTTCACAAATTACACCAATTGTACAATTTACACTAAATTGATAAAATTCAACACTTTAATCAATCCAATACCACACCAATCAAGTCTCACCATCATGAAACAACTCAAGAACAATTCTAGGTTAATTATGAATGGCTAAGCAACTCTAGAATGGCAACTTTGATTACTAATTAATCTTATAAGCTTAATTACTCATAGTAAGCTTATAAATAAACATACATGCTTCAACACATCCAACAAGCTTCAAACACATTTAATTACAAACACAAAGAGTAGAGACATCAACTTAGAAACATAAATTGAAGCTAAGATGAATAGAAATATTTTCTATGTAGAAGAAAGTATAAAAAACTTACAAAATTTCCAAGTTTTGGCTATGTTTTCTTTCTTTCTTCCACTTTTTTTCTCTCAACTCACTTTGTAAAATATTTGTGAAACTTGTCTTAGTGTTGAAAATGAAAAACAAATCAATTTTGTTAATTAATTTCCCTTGGCCGAATTACATAACAAAAAAATAAATAACAATTATTTCTATTTTGTTAAATTTCAATTGGAACACAATTTACTTTAATAAAGTTAATATTTATCTTCCATAAAGTAAATACACAAATGGACCAATTGAATTAAGCCATTAAAAAGTGAAAATCATTACTAAAGATATTTATTTTGTTAATTAGTTTAATTATTTAACAACTAAATAATTAAATATAAATATCTTAAATATATGTATTATATTTACATTAAATATCTCAAATACATATGTTAATGATATACGTCAAATATCACAATTTGATATTTAATTAATGTGTATTTAACAATATCAAATATTAAATACAAATACACATTAATTCGGAAATGATGATTAAATCCCGATAGCATGTATTTTTCGTTTAACAGTTAAACGAGTTATAAATAATCAGTATTATTTAAAAAAGTTGTCATAGTGCTCTACGAGTATATTGCATTAGTGAGACTCTCTAGGTTCAGGCATATCCATCACGATATCAAATTTCGTGTCCATAATTCACCCACCCGTAAATTATGATGAACACGGATAAACTCTCTAAATCATACAGGTCGAGGTCATTGCATACGTATAATCCCTTTGTCACAGGTATCCATATTATTCTAGAGATATAGATACAAACGTCAAATCTCTATAGATATAATCATGTCGACGTTTCTATTAGCAATCCCTTAATAACACTTAGAACTGATTTCTACAGTGTACCGTGGGCCCATGGATTTAACAGATTGCTAATTCCATATTGAATACATATGCTTTGTACACAGAGCTGACAGGTCTTTTCTTGATACACACAGGATATCCTGAGCATCAGTCCACACCCAACGAACAGACGGAGGTCTGATCTAAATAGATCGGTGACGTGACTGCCATCTAAGTGTGGAGGATAACTCATATATCCACAGTGGTATCTCAAGTTAAAGAATCATTATGCTCACTAAACCCGAGAAGATTCTTATTGACGTTGGTGTACCATCCATTAAGAATTTTCGGTGAGTCGTTTAGTGTTTATCTGCTATAAACACATACACGTCTATACGAGTTTCCAAGACTCATGGTTCACTGAGAAACCATTGAAAACCAATATTCCAATATACGACATGTACCAGTCTCAACGGGTTTACTTTACTGAACAAGTAGTGTAAACCTTGACCGGTAACTGTATAAGAATGACAACGTCATGATACAACTCAATGTCAGTTGTGACGCTTTTGCAATAATATCATAACTAATCATTCTAAGGTCTGTTACGTCTTTACCATATTAAAGAAGATGTTATATAAAAGAAATTGTTCATTTTATTCATAATAAAATGTTACATTAGTATTTACAAGGAAATACATAATAAAATTGGCGCTCAGAGCACCAACCCTAACAAAATCTCCCACTTGCTCTAGTGCCAATATCGATTGTATATAATACCCATCGACTCCACATGTTTATCAAATAAACTCGGAGGTATGGCCTTGGTAAGCGGGTCTTCTACATTATCTTCACTCGATAACTTGCACACGACAATGTCCCCTCGCTATACAATCTCTCGAATGATGTGGTACTTTTGTTCCACATGTTTAGACTTCTGATGCGCCCTTGGTTCTTTTGCTTGCGCAATGGCTCCAGTATTATCACAGTATAACGAAATCGGATTCTCGATACTTGGGACTACTCCCAATTCTGTGATAAGTTCCTAACCCATACAGCTTCATTTGCAGCTTCAGAAGCTGCAATATATTCTGCCTCTGTGGTGGAATCAGCTGTCGACCCCTGTTTGGAACTCTTCCAATAAACTGCACCTCCGTTAAGAGTAAACACAAATCCTGATGTAGACTTTCTATCATCAGGATTCGATTGGAAATCGGAATCCATATACCCATTAACTTGTAGTTCATTTCCTCCATAGATAATAAACTTTTCCTTAGTACCTTTAAGATACTTGAGGATATGTTTAATGGCCATCCAATTATCATTTCCTAGATTGGACTGATATATGCTCGTCACACTAACTGTGAAGCTGATATCAGGCCTAGTACATAACATGACATACATGATGCTGCCCAAACACGAAGCATAAGATTGATTAGAGATTTATTTCATGTGTGTTCATTTTGCTAACTAAGTAGGGCTGTTAGTGAGAGGGAGTAAGTTAGGTTTTCGAGTAGCTAGTGTCTACTTTTTTTTCTTGTGCATGTTTTTAGTGTGCTCATTATCATTTTGTGATAAAAAGAGGGAGTAGGATTTTGTTGTTTCGATTTTTATTTCGATTTTATTTTTAATGCATGAGAATTTTTATATGCTATTTATATTCCTTATGTTTTTCATAGGTATCTTATTGTTTGTGGATGTTTCAGGTGAGTAGATTAGGTTGTGGTGGCATCGACTTCAAGACTCATTATTTAGATATTACATCGAGTCATATTATAATTAGTCACTGTCTTGATGGTTGGAAATTGATTATTTTATTTTTTGAATCTTTATTGTAGTCTTTGTATTATGTGGTAGTTTTATCACGAATTTTTTTCGAATTGTTGGAAACCCCGCCACCAAACTACCCATTCCGGGCTTAAGCGGAGTAGGTAAAACCCCCGGCTGTCCCAGGCTCTTACAAGAAACGCACTCCATGGATTCGAACCCAGGATCTCAAGGTGAGATCTTGAACCCTACACCACCAAGCCATGCCCATTGGGGATAGTATTGTCACAGAATGCTAAAAGGGGAGATTGTTAGTTTTGGCAATGTCCGTAACAAAATAAGTTCAATTGAGTTGTAATGAGTCGTAAAGATCTCAGAGTAATTGGATTGGTATTTGGCAGACTGTACATAAAGATAGCATATATGTGTTAGTGCTATGTTCGTGTTTGCGTTTGAACGAGTGGCATTCGTGTCACATAGATTCTCGTGCGTAGTGCGTTCATCTTCCCGTGTAAACGAAACCTTTCAGTGTGTTTGTGTTCGAGGTACATTCGAGACTACGTTCGAACGAGTTTACGGAATATTGCATGTCTGACTTGCGTTTGATAGGCATTCGAAAGAAATTACAGGACTGGGCTATTTTAGACGCATTTTTGAGCCAGTTTTGCAAAAGGAAAACCCTACCTTTGCCCTACATATATAAACAACCATAGTACCACCTTACTAGAGGTTGGAAACATATTATTCTGAGCCACAACATTGTTTGTTTTTCAACATGCTTGACAGTTCACCTTGAAACCTTCTTTGGTTTCCCTGTCTTTTTTCTTTTGGTGAGATTGAGCCTTGATTGATAATCAACACATAAACACAACCCTAACCTAATTTCCTAAGCCTTAAGAGTTCTCTAGGAGGAATATTGGTAGTCGGAGTTCCAACGATGCAAATTCACAAGGTTGATCCACTTAGAGACTTCAGAGGTTCTAATGAAGGCCGCATGGAGTGGACTCGAGGAGTTCCTGTTGGACAATTATGACCCATAGCATCACTATTTGTAAAAGACATGGTGTTTTTGTACAAATTAACTATGTGACAAAGGAAATTGCTCTTTTATCATTTTGTAATTGGATTACTTGGATATATAAATGATAAAAGTCCATATGATTAGTACCAGATTAATAAGATATGAGACAATATTAATCCACGAAAGGTTTAATCATTAAATATCCATAGTCTTAGTATTATCGAGACTGGACATCGATAATGCGGAATAGGCTAGTATTACACTTGTGCGAGTTATGGAAGCTTAATGGAATAGTTCTCATATATTTAAGTATTTGATACTTATGCAAGTGTGATAGGAGGTTCTGTTAGCCGTTGGACCGGGAACAGCTTCGCTCTGGATAGACCTCTCGGAGTCCCATTGGTAGTATGACTATGTGTCTATGGGAATTCGAATCAGGGTAGGTGTATGTGGTCTTAACTTGAGACTTGCATCGCTAATACTTGCGATAATCAGTACGCTTTGGTTTTGGTCGTCCGGAGCTTTAACAGGTTCTGCATACGCCTCTTCTGGGTATACTGAGAATCGTAGTGTATTGGGTGTGATGTCAAGATGGAAGTATCACTTCAGTCATATGGAGATGATGATCACGCATGGATACAGAACTAATACTCCTAAATGCTGCAGCTATCGGGATAGTATGACTAGGTCATGATTATCCGATTACAAAGACTAGTTGCTAGTGATCTAATATATGCTTCGTACGGGACAGACACAATTCCAGCATTAGGCCTAGCATATGACATCCGATACTGGATCGTAATATGCAATACATTGTATATTATGCCTGATACAGATTATATATTCCTCGTTGAATATTTCTGGAGAATTGGGTAGACACGGTGCTTTGCTAGAAGCCAACCATGTCTTGTAAATCGGTGAGAACATGGTATCGGGTACGCACGTGTTCGGATACTCCGATAACCGTATTTACTGCCAACATATACAGTGATCTCTTGGGTCGCTTCTCAAAGATTCACCGATGACATTTGACTCAAACAAAATTAATCTGGGATTAATTATGAGAGAGAAAATTAATCTGGGATTAATTACGACAAGAATTTATATGGGATTAAATTCGTCTAGAAGAGAGAGAGCGCGATTAATTTGGGATTAATCGGCAAAGTAAATTTAATAGTTAAATTGGATTTTACTATTTAATTTATTTAATTGGACTAAAATAATATATCGGATATATTAATTGAAATTGGATTTCAATACGGAATTAAAATTGGATTTTAATTCAAGGGAACGAATTAATTTGGAATTAATTCGTAAGCGACTTCCGTAATAATTTTACTGGGCATTATTATTTAATTAAATTGGATTTAATTACGTCGCGACGGAAAATTCGTTTACTCGGATTAAACGAACCAGGCTCAAAGTGTGTTGTGTAAGCCAACCAATTTTTGAATTTAAAGTGGTGAGACCCACTTTACTTACATCATGTGTTTGACATGTGATGAAAGTGGTTGGACATATTTAATGCAAAATCTATCACAACAAAACACACAACTTTGGAAGTCAATCATATCATTATGTTTTTGGAAAACAAAAATGAACTATTCACTCTCTCCCTCACATCTCTCTCATGGCCGAAACTTTGCAACTCTTAGAGGGCAAATTTTTCTTCATTTTGTTCAAGCTAGCACTTAAAAGAGTCAAGTAAAGGTGATAGGGAAACTCACCCAAGAGTTTGGAACTCAAAAGGAGGGCTTGGAGCTTCTACATCCATGAAATTTTTGAAATCCTAAAACCAATCCATGTAAGTTTTTTTTCAGCAATTTATACTTGATAATTCTCACACAAATCATATCTTAGAGATCCTTGACATGTCTAGGATACTAACAGTTCCTCACGTTGTTATAGTATATAGGTATTTGAGTCGGTAGAGTTACTGTCATAGGTCTTATACCATCGCTGTAAATTTTTCACTTATAGTGGATTTGGCTGGTATCCCATATCCCGAAGTGATTTTTTACTCGCATGAGTTTTTCACTTTGTCAACAAAATTCTTGTGTTGACTATTTCGATGCCTTGATTTATTGTTTCATTTATATCTACTTTAAAATTAAGTGTGCATGTTTTTAATATATAGAAATAATAATTACGACCTGTCTTAAATTATTGTGTATAATTACGCATATGATCAGAACCTAGAACGAAAATCGAATTTTCATCTTGGCTTTCGGAAGAATGGAAACCATGTTTGATTCCATTCGGTCTCTTAGGCACGAAGAATTTTGGCGCGGTGAGTGGACTTAATTTCTTCATTAAGATTTTGAAGATCAAGCAAGAGATTGGTGAACTCTTCCATTTCATCCTGATTGCATCCATTTCTTGAAAGAACTGAGTGAGGTTCTCTTCATCTTTGGGATTGAGTTGGCCTCTTTCAATGTCAAAATCCGCTTCAAGGTCTTTCTGGGTCTGTTTCTTCAACTCCTCATAACTTAAGAACGCTTTTTTCATTAGATCATTCATCTTTGCAAGAATTTTGCAAAACCCACCTGCAAACAAATTGATTCAGTAAAAATTTCTTATTGGAGATCACTTAAAAAAAAAAATCAAGAAACATAACAACAACCCACGAGAGTGTAAGAACAAAAGCAAACGAATTGAAGGTACCCAAAAACAGATTCAATCAGATGAATAAAAAAACTCCCAAGATTCAGTGTTTTATTTTGTACTTCGTCAAGTAATTGTTGGGATTTTTATGTCCGACAAGTAAATGTGTTTGAAACATGATTGATTAATAAATTTATGATTCGTTTTTATTCCATGTATGCATTTTGATTTGCTTTATAAAATTCATGAAAATTTCGTGATTATTTATGTAGCTTTAAATTAATCATATATGTGTATGTAAGATGTTACATACATATATGTATGGATAAAATTTAAAGAGTAATAATCAAAATTTGTCCATGACTATGATTTGGAGTTGAGAATCTTCAAATCCAAAGTCATAAATACAGTTCATTCCATTATGAATGGTATAGTTCTATCCAGACTATATTATGTAGAGACATAAAAATGAATGTATTTTATATAATAAGATTATATTGGACAGGACCAGATAAAATTGAAAAGTTCTAATAATTTCCGTTAAATAAATAACATCAATTTTATCATAATGATGGTCATATATGTGATGATCTTAATTCATTGTATTTAGCATACTCATATATCATATTAATTAATTTATTCTTTAATTTACTCGGTATGGCTTTGTATTTATTACATTTCGTAAACCTTGTATTTTGGGAATGAATTGAATAAATAGCTGGGATTACTAACCTGATACAATGAAATCCGTTCATAAGATTCCCTTATTTGATAGTTCAGGACCTGAACGATTAGCGCGCAAATTCATAAAAGTTATGAATTAATTGTTCACTTGAGAACTAATTGAAGTCAATGATAAAAATGTAATTGGAGATGTTAATGGATTTTTTATACTTACCTCTTTTACGAATCTGTTATGGAGGATCATTGCATAGGTAATTACTATATCAATGGATGAATACTTAAAGTAATTAATTCTATATTTCTGAGAGTGCGATTCTGGGTATTTAGTGGAGTTACTTCAAAATTAATAATTTCGTTTGATTAATAAAAGAGTTTATAATTAATCGACGAAATTATTAGAGCTTAGAATTATAAGTCCATCGGTCCCCTCGTCGTCTTCTATTACTGTTCGAACGATTATAATTGCGAAGAAAAATAGTTGTGAATTATATAAAATAATTATGTGTTAGCACCTTTTTATTGGCATGTGTCCGTGACAAAACAAGTTCAATTGAGTTGTAATCTTTCATGAAGATCTTTGTGCAATTGGACTGGTTTCTGGCTGCTGTGCATCAGACATGCGTTCGTGGTGCGTTCGTTGCAGTGTTCGAACGATTGGCGTTAGTGCTGCGTTCGTTTTTGGGTTCGAACGTGTTGCGTTAGTGGCACGTTCTTTATTGGGTTCGAACGGGAGCATTCCCGAGAGCAATCGTTCGAGTCACGTTCTAGGTGGGTTCGAACGAGGTCATTCCAGAGAGCTCACGTTCGTTGTGCATTCGATTGGCGTTCGAACGAGTCTTCACAGAAAGAGCGCGTTCGTGTTGCGTTCGAGTAACCGTTCGAACGCGACTGCGATCTGAACGTGTTTTTGGCCTGCAAAACCCTAGCTTTTCACCCTACCTATAAATATAACACTGTAGCCGCCATTCTTGGCAGTTGAAAGAGCTGAAACACTTTTCCCTTGAGCCAAATCTCTCAAAGCTTTCAACTCTCTTTGATTCCATCATTGAAGACTTCTTCATCTTATTGTCTTCTCCATTAATGGTGTGAATTCTTCTTTGATAAACCTTCAACACAACATAACCCAAATTCCCTAATCCTTAAGAGTTCTTTAGGAGGAAGTTTGGTAGTCGGAGTTCCGGCATTCGAAGTGATACAATCTACTCAGAGACTTCAGAGGTTCTGAAGAAAACCGTAGGTCGCGGACTTAAGGAGTTGCCTTGAGTTCTTGCAGTATTGAGGTACTTGAGTCGGTGGAGTTGTCACCATGGGTCTTGACCATCGCTGTAAGTTTATCTCTATATAGTGGATTGGGCTGGTAGCCGATATACCCGGAGTGGTTTTTTACTCGGAAGAGTTTTCCACTTCGTCACCAAAATTATTGTGTTGATTTTGTGTGATTGATTTACCTTTCCGCAATTTACATTTCGTATTAAATTAATATTGTGGAATTTATTGTTGTTGGATATTGTGGTTGGTAGTTGATTTTCCATAGACACATTAATTAGGACTTGTCTCAATTAATTGTGATTATTTCCGCATAGGGTCAAAACTTTGGATACCCCCGAATTTTCATTATGAATTATTTTACACTCTAATTATTGGATATAACTCTTGTTTAGAAATTATGACAAAGGTTGTCCTAATATATTTATCAATAGATAATGTATATATTTATTATATTATGAAAATTAATATTTAATTAATTTGATTAATTAATTATTAATTTAATGAGATAATATTTTCAAAAGTTGAAAATTTTGAAAATTGTTTTTTAATGAATTATCTTTGATAATTTATAGGATAAATATGAAAGGATTTTATATTGATTTTTTGAAAATCAAAATTAATAATATCCTTAAAAGATATGTTTGACATTATTTTTGATCAATGAGAAAATCAAAAAACGTGGGGATAAGGAAGTATTTTTTCTTGATCCAAAAAAAAAAAAAAATTCATCCAAGAGAGATATAAGGGCACACAAACGTGTGCTGTGAAAAGAGAGTGATTAAGAATCACTTTTTGATCAAAAATCAAAAAGGAACAACAACAACAAAATACAAAAACAGGTGCTGGAAATAAGAAAATAAAACAAAAGAGTTTTCTTTTATTTTTCTAAGTTTGGTTTACGAGAAAAGAAAAAAAAAAAAAAAAAAAAAAAAAACGGCACCCATGATTCGTTTCATATGCTGAGTACACGAATCCTTCAATAAATTAGAGTGTTCTTCGTAATTATTTTCACGCCCACACGTGCCGTTGGAGGTGAGAAGATATATAATTCGAGGAAGATCGTGGTTCAAAGTATCATGATTTATACAGATCCAAATATACAAGTATATTTCCGATTTAAGTTCTAAATATTTATGTTATTAATTTACTAGAAAAATACGGATCCGATTTTTATTGTTCATGAAAAATAATTTTTTTTTCTGTTACCGAACACGATTTCCGCTGCGCATGAACTCTGAAAACCAATAAATGTTATCAGAGCGGTCGTATTTATTCTAGTATATTAGTAAGAATGATTTATTGTAAATCATTCTAATATGTATGTAAAAGAGTAGGCTATGCATTTTTTATTTATTATCATGTGATGATGAATGTATGGATATTAATCGTTAATTGTATGATTGAATTTGGGTTAGGATTTTAATTTTTTGTTTTATATATTGGATATGTAAACCCAAAAAATTAAATGGGTATTTTTTTTTGTAATTGTTAATCATTTGTAATCGTTGGAGATGAAGATCAAGCCGAATGACGGATAACGGAAGATAATTTTTTTCACAAATATAATTTTTTTTCCAATTTTTTTTTATTTTTACTGCGCTGTGCAGCAGTGAGACTGCTGAACAGTGCACTGCTGCACGAGCAGCAGTCCCAGGTGCACATATGTGCAGCATGAGACTGCTGCACATCGCTGCTGGTGTGCAGCAGCTAGCCGCACAGTGGCAATTTTAGATTGCCCACTGTGCGGCAATGAAACAATAATTAAAAAAAAATTAATTACATTTTTTTCAGATTTGAGATTAATGTAATTTTATTTTTGTTTTGGTTGTAATTTTAGAAATACCCAAATTGTCAACCCGCTTAATATCCAATTTATTTATTTTGTGTGAATTATAAAAATGTTTATTCTCATGCATATTTTAAATAACATATAGAATTAGCACAATATCTACTCTTGCATTATAACATGTCATACATACATGTGCGTTTTCATAAATTTATTTATGATAGTAAATAATTTATAATTTGATAGAAAATTATTTTAGAATTTTTATCGATTAGTCGATAAAATTAATTAAAATTTGTGAATTAATTTTAATTCGTTAAAATTTGCAATGTCACAAAATTTAGTTCTAAGTATTTCTAATAAATTATTTATCATGAATAACTTAGATATTATAATGAAATAAGTTTTATTGGTAAAATGGATAATTTTATTATGAAACAGCTAACTTAGTAATCGAAGACCTTTAATATTGATTTCTTGGTCTTATCGCTAAGTTTTATAAAATATTAGATGTTTTACATATAAAATCACTAAATTTAAAAAAATGAGTGGGAGCGGGTAGTTTGTCAAAACATCATTTGGTCTCCACCGTTAGTGCAACATCGTGAAATCTAAGTGGGGCTTCGTGACGACTTTAGTTTCAAGACTACTTTGTTAGGTGTTAGATCGAGTCCATTTGTAATAAGTCACTGTTTTGATGGTTGACAGTTGACTACTTTGCTTTTTGGGTCTATTACCGTAGTCTTTGTATTAGGAAGTGTTTTGTCACGGAATGCCAAAGGGGAAGATTGTTAGCACCTTTTTTATTGGCATGTGTCCGTGACAAAACAAGTTCAATTGAGTTGTAATCTTTCATGAAGATCTTTGTGCAATTGGACTGGTTTCTGGCTGCTGTGCATCAGACATGCATTCGTGGTGCGTTCGTTGCAGTGTTCGAACGATTGGCGTTAGTGCTGCGTTCGTTTTTGGGTTCGAACGTGTTGCGTTAGTGGCACGTTCTTTATTGGGTTCGAACGGGAGCATTCCAGAGAGCAATCGTTCGAGTCACGTTCTTGGTGGGTTCGAACGAGGTCATTCCAGAGAGCTCACGTTCGTTGTGCATTCGATTGGCGTTCGAACGAGTCTTCACAGAAAGAGCGCGTTCGTGTTGCGTTCGAGTAACCGTTCGAACGCGACTGCGATCTGAACGTGTTTTTGGCCTGCAAAACCCTAACTTTTCACCCTAACTATAAATATAACACTGTAGCCGCCATTCTTGGCAGTTGAAAGAGCTGAAACAGTTTTCCCTTGAGCCAAATCTCTCAAAGCTTTCAACTCTCTTTGATTCCACCATTGAAGACTTCTTCATCTTATTGTCTTCTTCATTAATGGTGTGAATCCTTCTTTGATAAACCTTCAACACAACATAACCCAAATTCTCTAATCCTTAAGAGTTCTTTAGGAGGAAGTTTGGTAGTCGGAGTTCCGGCGTTCGAAGTGATACAATCTACTCAAAGACTTCAGAGGTTCTGAAGAAAACCGTAGGTCGCGGACTTAAGGAGTTGCCTTGAGTTCTTGCAATATTGAGGTACTTGAGTCGGTGGAGTTGTCACCATGGGTCTTGACCATCGCTGTAAGTTTATCTCTATATAGTGGATTGGGCTGGTAGCCGATATACCCGCAGTGGTTTTTTACTCGGAAGAGTTTTCCACTTCGTCACCAAAATTATTGTGTTGATTTTGTGTGATTGATTTACCTTTCCGCAATTTACATTTCGTATTAAATTAATATTGTGGAATTTATTGTTGTTGGATATTGTGGTTGGTAGTTGATTTTCCATAGACACATTAATTAGGACTTGTCTCAATTAATTGTGATTATTTCCGCATAGGGTCAAAACTTTGGATACCCCCGAATTTTCATTATGAATTATTTTACACTCTAATTATTGGATATAACTCTTGTTTAGAAATTATGACAAAGGTTGTCCTAATATATTTATCAATAGATAATGTATATATTTATTATATTATGAAAATTAATATTTAATTAATTTGATTAATTAATTATTAATTTAATGAGATAATATTTTCAAAAGTTGAAAATTTTGAAAATGTTTTTTAATGAATTATCTTTGATAATTTATAGGATAAATATGAAAGGATTTTATATTGATTTTTTGAAAATCAAAATTAATAATATCCTTAAAAGATATGTTTGACATTATTTTTGATCAATGAGAAAATCAAAAAACGTGGTGATAAGGAAGTATTTTTTCTTGATCCAAAAAAAAAAAAATTCATCCAAGAGAGATATAAGGGCACACAAACGTGTGCTGTGAAAAGAGAGTGATTAAGAATCACTTTTTGATCAAAAATCAAAAAGGAACAACAACAACAAAATACAAAAACAGGTGCTGGAAATAAGAAAATAAAACAAAAGAGTTTTCTTTTATTTTTCTAAGTTTGGTTTTGAGAAAATTAAAAAAAAAAAAAAAAAAAAATACAGCATTCATGATTCGTTTCATATGCTGAGTACACGAATCCTTCAATAAATTAGAGTGTTCTTCGTAATTATTTTCACGCCCACACGTGCCGTTGGAGGTGAGAAGATATATAAGTCGAGGAAGATCGTGGTTCAAAGTATCATGATTTATACAGATCCAAATATACAGGTATATTTCCGATTTAAGTTCTAAATATTTATGTTATTAATTTACTAGAAAAATACGGATCCGATTTTTATTGTTCATGAAAAATAATTTTTTTTTTCTGTTACCGAACACGATTTCCGCTGCGCATGAACTCTGAAAACCAATAAATGTTATCAGAGCGGTCGTATTTATTCTAGTATATTAGTAAGAATGATTTATTGTAAATCATTCTAATATGTATGTAAAAGAGTAGGCTATGCATTTTTTATTTATTATCATGTGATGATGAATGTATGGATATTAATCGTTAATTGTATGATTGACTTTGGGTTAGGATTTTAATTTTTTGTTTTATATATTGGATATGTAAACCCAAAAATTAAATGGGTATTTCTTTTTGTAATTGTTAATCATTTGTAATCGTTGGAGATGAAGATCAAGCCGAATGACGGATGACGCAAGATAATTTTTTTCACAATATAATTTTTTTTCCAATTTTTTTTTTATTTTAACTGCGTTGTGCAGCAGTGAGACTGCTGCACAGTGCACTGCTGCACATGCAGCAGTCTCGCTGCTGGTGTGCAGCAGCTAGCCGCACAGTGGCAATTTTAGATTGCCCACTGTGCGGCAATGAAACAATAATTAAAAAAAAATTAATTACATTTTTTTCAGATTTGAGATTAATGTAATTTTATTTTTATTTGGTTGTAATTTTAGAAATACCCAAATTGTAAACCCGCTTAATATCCAATTTATTTATTTTGTGTGAATTATAAAATGTTTATTCTCATGCATATTTTAAATAACATATAGAATTAGCACAATGTCTACTCTTGCATTATAACATGTCATACATACATGTGCGTTTTCATAAATTTATTTATGATAGTAAATAATTTATAATTTGATAAAAAATTATTTTAGAATTTTTATCGATTAGTCGATTAAATTAATTAAAATTTGTGAATTAATTTTAATTCATTAAAATTTGCAATGTCACAAAATTTAGTTCTAAGTATTTCTAATAAATTATTTATCATGAATAGCTTAGATATTTTATAATGAAATAAGTTTTATTGGTAAAATGGATAATTTTATTATGAAACAGCTAACTTAGTAATCGAAGACCTTTAATATTGATTTCTTGGTCTTATCGCTAAGTTTTATAAAATATTAGATGTTTTACATATAAAATCACTAAACTTAAAATAATGAGTGGGAGCGCGTAGTTTGTCAAAACATCATTTGGTCTCCACCGTTAGTGCAACATCGTGAAATCTAAGTGGGGCTTTGTGATGACTTTAGTTTCAAGACTACTTTGTTAGGTGTTAGATCGAGTCCATTTGTAATAAGTCAATGTTTTGATGGTTGACAGTTGACTACTTTGCTTTTTGGGTCTATTACCGTAGTCTTTGTATTAGGAAGTGTTTTGTCACGGAATGCCAAATGGGAAGATTGTTAGCACCTTTTTTATTGGCATGTGTCCGTGACAAAACAAGTTCAATTAAGTTGTAATCTTTTATGAAGATCTTTGTGCAATTGGACTGGTTTCTGGCTGCTGTGCATCAGACATGCGTTCGTGGTGCGTTCGTTGCAGTGTTCGAACGATTGGCGTTAGTGCTGCGTTCGTTTTTGGGTTCGAACTTGTTGCGTTAGTGACACGTTCTTTATTGGGTTCGAACGGGAGCATTCCAGAGAGCAATCGTTCGAGTCACGTTCTTTGTGGGTTCGAACGAGGTCATTCCAGAGAGCTCACGTTCGTTGAGCATTCGATTGGCGTTCGAACGAGTCTTCACAGAAAGAGCGCGTTCGTGTTGCGTTCGAGTAACCGTTTGAACGCGACTGCGATCTGAACGTGTTTTTGGCCTGCAAAACCCTAGCTTTTCACCCTACCTATAAATATAACATTGTAGCCGCCATTCTTGGCAGTTGAAAGAGCTGAAACACTTTTCCCTTTAGCCAAATCTCTCAAAGCTTTCAACTCTCTTTGATTCCACCATTGAAGACTTCTTCATCTTATTTTCTTCTCCATTAATGGTGTGAATCCTTCTTTGATAAACATTCAACACAACATAACCCAAATTCCCTAATCCTTAAGAGTTCTTTAGGAGGAAGTTTGGTAGTCGGAGTTCCGGCGTTCGAAGTGATACAATCTACTCAGAGACTTCAGAGGTTCTGAAGAAAACCGTAGGTCGCGGACTTAAGGAGTTGCCTTGAGTTCTTGCAGTATTGAGGTACTTGAGTCGGTGGAGTTGTCACCATGGGTCTTGACCATCGCTGTAAGTTTATCTCTATATAGTGGATTGGGCTGGTAGCCGATATACCCGGAGTGGTTTTTTACTCGGAAGAGTTTTCCACTTCGTCACCAAAATTATTGTGTTGATTTTGTGTGATTGATTTACCTTTCCGCAATTTACACTTCGTATTAAATTAATATTGTGGAATTTATTGTTGTTGGATATTGTGGTTGGTAGTTGATTTTCTATAGACACATTAATTGGGACTTGTCTCAATTAATTGTGATTATTTCCGCATAGGGTCAGAACTTTGGATAACCCCGAATTTTCAATTGGTATCAGAGCCTGAACTCGGTCCTTGACCCATTAGCTATGGAACGTAGTCAACCCTTGAATTGTCCGCCATTTTTTGATGGGACATAATATTTACATTGGAAGGTTTGCATGAAGGCGTTCCTTAAGTCTTTAGATGAGAGGGTCTGGATGACTGTTGAACACGGGTGGAAACCTCCCGTTGTTGTTGTTGATGGGGTATCTTCCCCTAAAGATAAATTGACCTGGACCAAGGACGAATTTGATGCTAGCAATAGGAACAGCAAGGCTGTTAATGCCATACATGGTGTTGTTTGTTCTGCTGAATTTAGGAGAATCTCTATGTGTGAGATAGCCAATGATGCTTGGGACATCCTGCAAACTGTGCATGAGGGCACATTGTCTGTTAAAAATAGTAGACTCCAGGATCTTGCTACTAGGTTTGAGGTCGCTAGAATGAAGGATGATGAGACCTTTGATCAATTTTATGCTGAGATTAACGATATCGTTAACTCAAGCTTTAACCTAGGTGAGACTATTCCTACCAATAGGATAGTTAGGAAAATCCTTAGATCCCTTCCTGATAAATTCCTACCCAAGATTACCGCCATCGAGGAAAGTAATGACCTCGATAAGCTTGATTTGGAAGAACTCGTAGGAAAACTGCAAGTTTATGAGAAAAAGCTTCCTGGTTATAGAGAGGAAAAAACATTTGCGATGAAAATCGCTAAGGAAGTTGTGCATGATTCGTCTAGCGATAATGATACCTTTACGGATCGTGATTTGGCCTTGTTTACAAAGAAGTTTAAGAAATTTCTTAAACTTAAGAAGATTGGCCATAGCAGAATATGGATAGGGAGGATGAGCCTAGAGAGATTAGGCATAGCAGGAGAGAGTCTGGAGAGGATAGGGAGAGTAGATCCCGTGGTGCCCAATGCTATGAATGTGAAGGATATGGGCATGTTAGATCTGAGTGTCCCACATACCTTAGGGCTAAAGGCAAGAAAGCCATGGCAGCATCCCTCAGTGATTCTGAAGGTGATGATTCTCCTAAAGGCAATTATATTGCTTTTACTGCTAGTGTGACTGGTGAGAGAGAGATTGTGGTTAATGATGCTGATTCAGAAGTCTCTTTTGATGAGTCTGTAGATGAGGAAAGTCTTCAGGTAGCCTATGTTGAACTGTTTAATGAGAGTTTAGCTATTAAGAAGACTAATATAGAGGTCAATAAAAGGCTGAAAGCTGCTGAGCTAGAAAAGAATGAGGCTCAAGCCAATCTTGAGCAAAGCCTTTTGATGGTTGATGACCTAGAGGAGAGGAACAAAGGCCTAGTTAATAGAGTCCAAATATTAGAGACTGAACTTGAAGATGTAGAACCCAATTGTCCGCATTTTCTAGTGGAAATAAAAAGGTGGACCGTATGTTAGGTATTATTTCTGAGCCTAACTTTAATAAGGCTTCTTCTTCCAAAGCTGTGCCTGTAGCAGCTAAACGTGACTTAGGTAAGAAACCTGTTGTGTGTAGTCATGTTTCTCCTCCTCTTGTTCCTCGTCTTGTATCCCAATCTCAATCTAGAGGTGTTATGGGTAAACCTCGCTCTCTCATCCGAGGTTTGTGCCTGTGTGCCACACCACTGTGGCAAGGCTGGACATATTAGGCCTAAGTGCTTCATGTTGCACAAGCAAAAGAAGAGGCTTAAAAGTGTGTCTCCTAGATTTGATTCTTCAAATCTAATGTCTCAAGTTTCTGCGCTAACTAAACAAGCTAAATTCCTTAGTGAGAAACTTTCTTTGTTGACTAGGAATTCTCAAGTGGATGAGGTTCCTACAAAGGTTTGGGTGAAGAAGCAAGATGATTTCCCATCTACTTCTGCATGTCCTGATGGACATGATGAGAGTGCACTTCGGTGTAACTCTACTTAAAAGATGCATTTTTATTTTCCCATTGCATGTGTGTGTGCGTGTGTTTTATGTTTTTACACTTTTGTTTTATTTTCACAGCATATGGGTGTGTGTGTGTGTCTTGTTTTTGTTATATGTCCCTTGGTATATATGATGGAAACCCGGGCATAAATTTCATAGCCGATTCCGAATGGACGGTAGTATGATCTGCACTCGGGATACAACTCCACGTACCATTGGATGTTTTACAAGCTGTTTTGTGTCTTTATTTTTTTTTGTGCTTTAAAACTGAAAAATCAAAAAAATTATATATTTTGAAAAAGACCAAAAATATTTTTATGGCTTGTTAGAGCATGAATAGCATGTGCATGTGATCCTGGTATGTAGGATATATGATTATGCATGTATGATATGCTGTTATTTTTTTCTTGATGCTCTATATGCATGAGTGTGTGTGATAAAAACATTTGGTATATTTTGTGCTTGCACCTCACATACACGTTTTTATTTTATCAAGGCTTGGTCGCATGTATGAGTTTTTGGAATGGCAATCTTATCTCTTCCATGATTTGTTTGCTCAATAGTGTGACCTTTGACTAGTTGACCTTGCTATCCCCTTTTGCAAAAGTAAAAAGGATTAAATTTAAAAAAAAAATGAGACTCAAGTGCAAAAGAGCCAAAATGGCCAAATTCAAAAGATAAGGGCAAATGGGGTAAATAATATAGCATGCAACCAATGTTGCTTATTTTCAGGTCCTAGTGGTGCTGGGTTTGAACACCTATTTTTTGGACTTGGTTTGTTTAGAGATGGATTTCTTTGGCTGTGTCCAGCTTATAAAATAAGATCTTAAGCCTTGATTCGTTTTGCACTTTATTTTTCCACGCAAGTGCTTTATATGCTTTGGTGTTTATGTCATATGCATAAGTGTTGTATTTAGCCAAAACTTAAAATGCTGCATATTGTTTCATGTCATAATCATTTGAATACTGACTGGGTATCTTTGTATTTGCTTGATGTGTCTTCCAGTCCGTGTTTGACGTGTCTTTTCCTGGTATGCACTGTGCTGTTTTTCGTTCGTACAACATTTCTCTTTTCGTTCGAACGTATTTCGTTGGTGTTTCGTTTTTATTTTCATTCCAACAGTCATTAGTCTCGCGTTCGAGTCTCGTTCGCCTTTCGTTCGAACGGTTTCGGGCTATTTAAATAGTCTTCGTGCGTTTTGTGTTCGTACAGTTCTTTTCTCTCCACTTTACCGTGGCTCTTCGCTTTTCTCATCCTATTCCTTCATTTCCAAGTCTGATCTGAGTTTGTGTGGCTTTCCTCTCCCTGATTTCGGTGTCAACTACATCATCAAGGTAAGGTTTTCTTCAATTTTCTTCTGTTTGCGTTTTCTTTCTCAGATCTGTTTTTAGGGTTTCTTTTCCCTTTCTGTTCTTAGCCTTCTTTCTTCAATTGAAGGCGAATGGAGTCTTGTGGATGAGTCTTTTATTGTTTTTTGTGTTTATTTGTGGCGATTGGTATCTGTTGAGGGTGTTTTTCGCACCTGTTCATCGCCATCGCGTTCGAACGCCATAAGAACTTCGTTCGAACGCCCTTTGGTTTCCACAGCTTCTGTTTTATGGTCTGTTTGGGTTGTTTCTCATTTTTTGCATTTCATATGTGTTCTAGATGCCTAAGAAGTCCATTGCTTCGAAGAAACGCCCCCACGATTCTCTCCCTGGTGATCATTTTCGCAGTCCTACTGCTGCTAAGTTATTCGATGATCACTTCTCGCAGCGAAGTCTCTTTTTGGAGCGCAATGTCTTGGAAGATGAACTGCGTGATTCCGGAGTTGTACCTCTTCTGATTAACCGTGGTTGGGGACCTCTCTTATCTGGCTTCATTGGTCCATCTCCTAAACTTGTCCAGGAATTCTATTCCAACATGGAGGTTGTTTCCGCCACTTTCTTCTCTGTGTTCATTCGGGGCACCTACCTGGATATTGATCCCTCTGTGTTATCTCGGGTTCTTGCGATTCCTGAGGTACCTTATCCCCAGTATCCATGGTCTCCTACGGAAGGTCCTTCTGATCATCTTATCATGGATGTTGCCACTGGACAGCATCGTCCGTTTGTTGGGGGGTACCATCGTCGTTGCCTCTCTGCTGCCCTCTTATCGTTTGCTAAACCGGATCGTGTGTCACAATCTTTGGCCGAAATCGCATGTGAACACTCAACCGTTTGCCAGGATTACTTTCCTTTATGCTATTGAGCAGGGCCTCTCCATCGATATCCCCTGTGTGATCTTGCGTGAGATGACTCGCATTAGCAATGCCCTTATGCTTCCCACACCCTTCCATATGGATGCCTTATTCGCCGTATCATCTCGGCTCTGATCCATGGCTTTGTTCATGATCCCCCTCTCCCTCTGCTCAAGCCCATAGGCCGTCAGACTGTCTCCTCAGGAGCTGCTCATCTTCCTGCCCATGCTCGTACTCCTGCTCCAGCGGCTGCTCCTGCTCCTGATCCTGCACCTGCCTCGGCTCCTGCCCCGTCTGCCTCGGCTGCTGCCTCCTCCTCTTCCGCTGGTCCTTCTTCAGATTTTTACCAGCGCATCTTGGACTCTCATGCCACTATCCTGGCCGAGCTTCGTCTTATCTCAGGAGGCCAATCGGAGATTCGTTCGACTGTTCGTAACTTGCAAGCTCAGTTTGCACGCCATATTGCGGACTGTCATGTGGCTTCTGATGATGAGGGTTCCTCTGCCAGTTCAGAGTCTGACTAGCAGCTTTGTTTTATTTGCTGGGCTTTATTTGAGTTAGGAGGAGTCTGTTTACTTTTTGGGATCATATTTTTGTTAACCTGTTATGTTGAACTCTCACCCTTTTGTTTTATTGTGAGATATCTTGCAAACATTTGTCGTTTTTTTTAATGAAAATATTCTGTCTTGAATGTTTCTCCTTCTGTCTATCACTGATGCATGCTTACGAATATTGTTTTTGGTTATTTGCTTCACATTTATTCTTATGATATATTTGGATGCCTGTTTGTGCGGGGGAGTAAGTTTTCACATTTGCTTGCTGTTTCTCCTGGTGTATGCATGCTTTGTCATTTCGTGACAAAAAAGGGGAGAAAATGGGTGATTTGTCCTGTTTCAGGAGAGTTCAGATTAAGGGGGAGAAAAATGATTTACCTGTTTTATGTTTTTCTTGATTATCCCAATGCTTTTCACGGTATATTGCTGTTTATGGATGTTTCAGATAGCATGTATGTTGCTGAGGCGGTATTGTTTTCAAGACTACTTTGTTAGGTGTTAGATCGAGTCCATTTGTAATAAGTCACTGTTTTGATGGTTGACAGTTGACTACTTTGCTTTTTGGGTCTATTACCGTAGTCTTTGTATTAGGAAGTGTTTTGTCACGGAATGCCAAAGGGGAAGATTGTTAGCACCTTTTTTATTGGCATGTGTCCGTGACAAAACAAGTTCAATTGAGTTGTAATCTTTCATGAAGATCTTTGTGCAATTGGACTGGTTTCTGGCTGCTGTGCATCAGACATGCGTTCGTGGTGCGTTCGTTGCAGTGTTCGAACGATTGGCGTTAGTGCTGCGTTCGTTTTTGGGTTCGAACGTGTTGCGTTAGTGGCACGTTCTTTATTGGGTTCGAACGGGAGCATTCCAGAGAGCAATCGTTCGAGTCACGTTCTTGGTGGGTTCGAACGAGGTCATTCCAGAGAGCTCACGTTCGTTGTGCATTCGATTGGCGTTCGAACGAGTCTTCACAGAAAGAGCGTGTTCGTGTTGCGTTCGAGTAACCGTTCGAACGCGACTGCGATCTGAACGTGTTTTTGGCCTGCAAAACCCTAACTTTTCACCCTACCTATAAATATAACACTGTAGCCGCCATTCTTGGCAGTTGAAAGAGCTGAAACACTTTTCCCTTGAGCCAAATCTCTCAAAGCTTTCAACTCTCTTTGATTCCACCATTGAAGACTTCTTCATCTTATTGTCTTCTCCATTAATGGTGTGAATCCTTCTTTGATAAACCTTCAACACAACATAACCCAAATTCCCTAATCCTTAAGAGTTCTTTAGGAGGAAGTTTGGTAGTCGGAGTTCCGGCGTTCGAAGTGATACAATCTACTCAGAGACTTCAGAGGTTCTGAAGAAAACCGTAGGTCGCGGACTTAAGGAGTTGCCTTGAGTTCTTGCAGTATTGAGGTACTTGAGTCGGTGGAGTTGTCACCATGGGTCTTGACCATCGCTGTAAGTTTATCTCTATATAGTGGATTGGGCTGGTAGCCGATATACCCGGAGTGGTTTTTTACTCGGAAGAGTTTTCCACTTCGTCACCAAAATTATTGTGTTGATTTTGTGTGATTGATTTACCTTTCCGCAATTTACATTTCGTATTAAATTAATATTGTGGAATTTATTGTTGTTGGATATTGTGGTTGGTAGTTGATTTTCCATAGACACATTAATTAGGACTTGTCTCAATTAATTGTGATTATTTCCGCATAGGGTCAGAACTTTGGATACCCCCGAATTTTCATTATGAATTATTTTACACTCTAATTATTGGATATAACTCTTGTTTAGAAATTATGACAAAGGTTGTCCTCATATATTTATCAATAGATAATGTATATATTTATTATATTATGAAAATTAATATTTAATTAATTTGATTAATTAATTATTAATTTAATGATATAATATTTTCAAAAGTTGAAAATTTTGAAAATTGTTTTTTAATGAATTATCTTTGATAATTTATAGGATAAATATGAAAGGATTTTATATTGATTTTTTGAAAATCAAAATTAATAATATCCTTAAAAGATATGTTTGACATTATTTTTGATCAATGAGAAAATCAAAAAACGTGGGGATAAGGAAGTATTTTTTCTTGATCCAAAAAAAAAAAAAAAAAATTCATCCAAGAGAGATATAAGGGCACACAAACGTGTGCTGTGAAAAGAGAGTGATTAAGAATCACTTTTTGATCAAAAATCAAAAAGGAACAACAACAACAAAATACAAAAACAGGTGCTGGAAATAAGAAAATAAAACAAAAGAGTTTTCTTTTATTTTTCTAAGTTTGGTTTTGAGAAAATAAAAAAAAAAAAAAAAAATACAGCATCCATGATTCGTTTCATATGCTGAGTACACGAATCCTTCAATAAATTAGAGTGTTCTTCGTAATTATTTTCACGCCCACACGTGCCGTTGGAGGTGAGAAGATATATAAGTCGAAGAAGATCGTGGTTCAAAGTATCATGATTTATACAGATCCAAATATACAGGTATATTTCCGATTTAAGTTCTAAATATTTATGTTATTAATTTACTAGAAAAATACGGATCCGATTTTTATTGTTCATGAAAAATAATTTTTTTTTTTCTGTTACCGAACACGATTTCCGCTGCGCATGAACTCTGAAAACCAATAAATGTTATCAGAGCGGTCGTATTTATTCTAGTATATTAGTAAGAATGATTTATTGTAAATCATTCTAATATGTATGTAAAAGAGTAGGCTATGCATTTTTTATTTTTTATCATGTGATGATGAATGTATGGATATTAATCGTTAATTGTATGATTGACTTTGGGTTAGGATTTTAATTTTTTGTTTTATTTATTGGATATGTAAACCCAAAAATTAAATGGGTATTTCTTTTTGTAATTGTTAATCATTTGTAATCGTTGGAGATGAAGATCAAGCCGAATGACGGATGACGCAAGATAATTTTTTTCACAAATATAATTTTTTTTCCAATTTTTTTTTTATTTTTACTGCGCTGTGCAGCAGTGAGACTGCTGCACAGTGCACTGCTGCACATATGTGCAGCATGAGACTGCTGCACATGCAGCAGTCTCGCTGTTGGTGTGCAGCAGCTAGCCGCACAGTGGCAATTTTAGATTGCCCACTGTGCGGCAATGAAACAATAATTAAAAAAAAATTAATTACATTTTTTTTCAGATTTGAGATTAATGTAATTTTATTTTTGTTTGGTTGTAATTTTAGAAATACCCAAATTGTCAACCCGCTTAATATCCAATTTATTTATTTTGTGTGAATTATAAAATGTTTATTCTCATGCATATTTTAAATAACATATAGAATTAGCACAATGTCTACTCTTGCATTATAACATGTCATACATACATGTGCGTTTTCATAAATTTATTTATGATAGTAAATAATTTATAATTTGATAAAAAATTATTTTAGAATTTTTATCGATTAGTCGATTAAATTAATTAAAATTTGTGAATTAATTTTAATTCGTTAAAATTTGCAATGTCACAAAATTTAGTTCTAAGTATTTCTAATAAATTATTTATCATGAATAGCTTAGATATTTTATAATGAAATAAGTTTTATTGGTAAAATGGATAATTTTATTATGAAACAGCTAACTTAGTAATCGAAGACCTTTAATATTGATTTCTTGGTCTTATCGCTAAGTTTTATAAAATATTAGATGTTTTACATATAAAATCACTAAACTTAAAATAATGAGTGGGAGCGGGTAGTTTGTCAAAACATCATTTGGTCTCCACCGTTAGTGCAACATCGTGAAATCTAAGTGGGGCTTCGTGATGACTTTAGTTTCATCCTCCCTAATGAGAGTGTTTGCTTAGGTTAATATCAAGGTTGTACTTCTTACAATAGGATTTATAAAATGTATTTCACAATTAACTTACCCTAAGGTGGTTGTTATGAGTTAAATTTTAAGGATTCAAAACGGTGGGTTACACTCATATAAATATAGTTAAATGTGTTAATTATATTTAGACCAAAAATCGGTTATTAATAAATTTTGAAAATATGAGATATTTTGAAAAAATTTATTAATTGAGATTGTCTTTATTTTAATAAGGTGTGTGATCGACCCTAAGGTAACACAATATGCTTATTAAATTTTCCGAGGCTATAATAGTGCATATATATTTTAGTGTTTTGCATATGCATTATGCATCATAATTACTATGCCAAATTTATTTTGAATTTTATGCATGGAATAATTTAGAATATTTTTTTAATGATTTCAGAAATATGTCAAATCCAATCATATCACTGCTTGCTACTGAAAAATTTACTGGTGATAATTTTGCTAAGTGGAAGAAAAATATGAATATAATTCTTGTGCTGGATAACCAGAAGTTTGTCCTGATGGAAGAATGTCCTCCAGAACCTGCTGTGAATGCCAACAAAACCATCAAAGATGCCTATGAAAATTGGATTCGAGCAAATGACAAAGCTCGTTGTTATTTGCTTGTTGCCATGTCTGACGTGCTTAATACAAAGCACGAAAAGACAGAGACTGCTTATGAGATAATGGAGTCTCTACAAGGCATGTTGGCAAACCCTCTGATCAAGCTAAACATGAAGCAGTCAAGAAAGTCATGAACTGCAAAATGAAAGTTGGAACTCTTGTTCGTGAACATGTGCTAATGATGATTAGTACAATTCATGAGGCAGAAATCAATGGGGCTACCATAGATGAAGGCACACAAGTGGGCATGATTTTGGAAAGCCTTAGCCCACAATTTCTTCAGTTTAAAAGCAATTACTTCATGAATAAGTTGAGTTATAATTTGACTGAATTGTTTAACGAACTCACAACTTTTGAGTCTATTTCTGTGGAGAAGAAATGAGAAGCAAATGTTATTGAACCTTCTACCTTTAACTCTTCTCTTAAGAAGAGAAAGAGAAATAAGAATAAAGGTAAGAGTTCAGAAACTGAGAAAACAGTAGGGAACAACAGAAAAAAGAACAAGCCAAACAACAATCAAGGAAATAAGAATGGCTTCACTCAGAAAAAGCCAAAAGGAAAATATTTCCATTGTGGAATTGATGGGCATTGGAAGAGAAACTGCAAGCAGTATCTCGAAGTGCTGAAACAGAAAAAGAAAGGTAAATCAGATTTACTTGTTATTGGATCTTGTTTAGTTTAAAATAATTTATCACCTTGGATAATTGATTCAGTGGCGACTAATCATATTTGTTGTTTCTTACAGAAGCTTGATTCATTTACTAGACTTGCTGATGGGGACTTTACTTTGAGAGTTGGGAATGACACTTTAATTTCAGCATCAGCAGTTGGACAAATAAAACTTTATGTTGAGAATAATAAATTTTTATTTTTAAATAATGTTTATTTCGTACCGGGGTTTACTAGAAACCTCATTTCAGTTTCTCGACTTTATGAACAATCTTATTCAGTTTCTTTTGATAATAAATCAGTTGTTATTTCAAGAAATGGTTTGAATATTTGTTCTGGTTTTATTGAAAATGGGCTCTATATAATAAGGCCCAATGTTAATTCACTATTGAATGCTGAAATGTTCAAAGTAGAATTGCCCAAAACAAAGAAACAAAAGATTTCTCACACTGATAACACATATCTATGGCACCTAAGACTTGGTCATATAAATCTTGACAGGATAAGTAGGCTTGTAAAGGATGGTCCTTTAAGAGAACTAAATGTTGGTACTCTACCAGTCTGTGAATCATGTCTTGAAGGTAAGATGAAAAAGAGGCATTTCTCTGCAAAAGGCAATAGGGCCCAAGAACAACATAAGCTCATACATTCAGATGTTTGTGGACCTATGTCTACACAAGCAAAAGGTGGTTATGAGTACTTCGTTACTTTTGTTGATGATTACTCAAGATATGGTTATGTTTACCTAATGAGACATAAATCTGAAACTTTTGGAAAGTTTAAAGAATTCCAAATCGAAACGGAAAAACAATTAGGTAAATAAATCAAGTGCCTTCGAGCAGATCGATGAGGTGAATACCTTGATAATGAATTCAAAGATCACCTATTATAGTATGAGATTTTATCCCAACTAATTGCACCTGGTACACCTCAGTAAAATGGTGTAGCTGAGAGGAGGAATTGAACTTTACTCGACATGATTCATTCCATGTTGAGTTATTCTTCACTCCCAAAATCATTTTGGGGGTATGCTATACAAACATCAACCTACGTTTTGAATGTGGTTCCATTTAAATCAGTACCTAGAACACCCTTAGAGTTATGGAGTGGCCACAAACCCAGTTTGAGTCACTTTCGTATATGGGGGTGCCCAACATACGTGCTAATGGGTAAGACAACAAAGTTGAAAATGCGTTCTGAAGTTTGTTTCTTTGTAGGATATGCAAAAGGCACAAGAGGAGGTGTGTTTTATAATCCTCGAGATAATAAGGTATTTGTGTCGAAAAATGCCACGTTTCTTGAGAATAATTATATGGCAGACTTTAAACCTTAAAGCAAGATAGTCTTGGAGGAATTAAAATCTGATGAGATCAGTCAACAATCTTCTAGGGTTGTTGTTCCACAAAGCGATGAGACCACATCTTCGAGTCAGAACATCTTATCACCTCGTCGTAGTGAGACGATAGTACGACTACCTTCTCGATATAGGCAAGAAGGTGAAGCACAAGTTTCTATCATTGATGATGGAAGAGATGACACATTGACATATAGATGTGCAATGGAAGATCATGACAAAGAGAAATGGCTTGAGGCTATGAAACTTGAGATGGAATCCATGTATTCCAACTCAGTCTGGGAGCTTGTAGATCTACCTGAATTAGTAAATCCTATATGGTGCAAACGGATCTACAAAAGAAAGAGGGGAGCGGAAGGTAATGTAGAGACATTTAAAACAAGGCTAGTGGCAAATGGTTATACCCAAAAAGAATGAGTTGACTATGAGGAAAAATTTTCACCAGTAGCCATGTTGAAGTCCATTCTAATATTGCTTTCCATTGCTGCTCATTATGATTATGAAATTTGGCAGATGGATGTCAAGACAGCCTTTTTGAATTGCTATCTTGAAGAGGCCATCTATATGGAATAACCAGAAGGTTTTATAAACAATGACGAAAAGCAAAAGGTTTGTGATGAGCGGAAAATATATCAATATTTACCACCCCTTTAACTTAATATTTTGTTTAGTTTCTCGGGTTTGATGAACGTTTTGATGTGTTTTAGTTTATTTTGCAGATAAAATAATATCAGGTCTCAATAAAATCATTTAGGATGAAATATGGTTCAAATAAGGGCAATTATTGGACTTGATATATTAATTTTGGAGATTGGAAACTTGAAAGGGCGTTTTGACGAAGTGCAGTTTTGGGAATTCCAGTTTTGCGCATCTGTCGTATTTTAGACATAACGTTTTACTCAGATATCGGATTGAGCTGATTCAAGTTCCAGATTAAAGAAGACTCAAAGAGCTACAACTTTGAAAGCGAAAATATTTTCGAATTCGGAAGAGTTCATGACCGAAATTGATGAACCATCCAGAAGTGTGTGATGTGTAATTATTAAAGTCATTATCAATCATTTTCAAAGCAAAATATAAATTAATAAATAATTAATAAAAATTATCAAATCAACACAAAACAAGATAAGCAATTAGTGGAGCAATTATGGATTTGATGGAGTAATTAGTGGAGAAATTAATAATGGATTTGGTGGAGAATTTGATGGATGATTTGATATGGGCAAAATTTTGCCTATAAATATCAAGTCATTTCATTTGTAAAATTCATACTTTCTTCTTTGAAATTCCTAATGAATAAATAAGAAGATTGTATCTTGTTTGTTTATTTACAGCTTCCAGTAATTAATTTCCGCTTTCGCACTTTCTTTTCTTTACTTTTCAGTTTTTACTTTCCGCAATTTACTTTTACGCACAAACATTTTCTTTCTTTACTTTTGCAGTTTTTATTTTTCAAGCAATGAGGAGGCAACTCCCCTTTGCTGGGGTAAAAGGTAAAGCTTTTATTATTGCTATCTAGATTAATCTCCCTTAAATATAAAATATAAAATATTTAAAAGCTGACTTAATGAGGATACCGCTATATTGGCCGGTTGGAAATTAATTATAAATTGGTTTTAACCTGACTAAGTATGGATACCGCCTGGTTGGTCGGTTGGTAATTAATTATTAATTTGAATTAATCAGGATACCGCCTATATGGCTGGTTGGTAATTATCACGCAAAGTTAATATATTATATTAAGGGAGATATCTAAAATAGTAGTAATAAAAGTTGATCCTCTAACCCAACATTTTCTTTTATTGTACTTTTACTTTATTTAATTTCAGTAATTTACTTTTCAGCAATTTACTTTCAGTAATTTACTTTTTTTTTTTTTTACTTTTTACTTTTTACTTTTTACTTTTACTTTTTACTTTTTTTTACTTTTCAGCAATTTACTTTTCAGTATTTAATTTTCAGAATTTACTTTATGTCTTTTATTTTATTTAAATTTTTACTACCCGTAAATATGTGTCGTAACTAAGCCAGTTATCTGGGGTTGTGATGAAATCAAATATCACCGGTTTATAAGGGGTTAAATTATAGTTTGGGTAATATAAATATTTATTTATTAAGTCTTAATCTTAATGCTTTTTATTAACTGGCCATTAATAAAATTGAACTGGTAAACTTAAAATGAACTAGACATATGGATTTTAAGTTTAAGACCTTACACTCAATAGCCCACGATCTTCCTTGAGGATAGATAACCCTTTAATAGATTTCCTTACAGGATAGGAATATACCTGTCGGGCGGGGGTAGCCATAATTGGAACTTAAACTTAATGAATCCAGATAATTTGGTTGACATAAACATATGGTTCAATTGGGTTAAACTGGGTATTTGTGTCTGACCATCGACAGAGGCTTACACATAATTTAGTGTTCCAGGTTAATAAATCAATATATTACCCAACTTTAAGATAACCACTTCATCTTTAAAATAATATTGGAAGAAATCACAACCCTAGATAGTTTTTAATATTGAATTTTCTTAAAACCTATTTTCGACAATTTTATTTACTTGCTTTTAAATTTAGAATCGTCACCATTTCAAATCAATCAATCAACCTGTTAGATACTAGTAATCATTTGACCTCATAAAATTAATAGATTAGATATTAAGTCCTCGTGGGATCGATATTTTTATACTACTTGAACGATACGTGCGCTTGCGTTATACGTGTGTGTTTACGCCGGTCAAGTTTTTGGCGCCGTTGCCGGGGACTTATTTATCTTTTACTATTATTTTAGGGGTTAGATACATTTACTTGTATCTAATTTTTTTTTACTTATTGTTTTTGTTTTCTTGTGTTTCAGGTTTTCAGAAACTTCATGAGACGAACTAGAAGCTTTGAACTACGACCGCTTGACCCAGAAATTGAAAGAACCATCAGACAGTTGAGAAGGGAAAGGCGAGAAGGCCAAGAAGCTTTAGTCAACATGGAACCTGAACCTTTGGAGGTTGCACCACCAATTCCCATTCGAGACAGAACCATTCCGGTGATTGACAGACTCATTTCTTGCATTGTACTTCCTCCCTTGCCAGCAAATGCGGGTGACATCAAAACATGCATTCAAATGATTCAGTAGTCAGTTCAGTTTGGGGGAATGCAACTAAAGATCCTAATTCCCACATCAGCAACTTCCTGGAAGTTTGCGGTACTTTCAACTACAACAGAGCATCAGAAGAAGCAATGAGACTGCGAGTTTTTCCATATTCCCTGAAAGACAGAGCTAAAGCTTGGCTACATTCACTACCAGCAGGTTCTATCACAACTTGGAACACTTTAGCAACCAAATTTCTTGCAAAGTACTTTCCACCAGCCAGAACCGGAAAGCTGAGGAATGACATCACATCCTTTGTACAACAAGATTCAGAATCCCTCTGCGAAGCTTGGGAAAGGTACAAAGATTTGCTCCGGAAATATCCTCACCATGAGATTCCAAAATGGCTTCAAGTCCAAACATTCTATAATGGACTTTCTAGAATAATGAGAACCACAATCGATGCTGCTGCTGGAGGAGCTTTAATGGCAAAAGGAGAAGATCAAGCCTGGGAACTAATCGAAGAAATGGCCAACAATAATTCCTTGTGGCCAACAGAAAGGAGCATGATCTAAAGAATTGCAGGACTTTATGAAAGTGGAGCCAATACAACAGTCAACACCAAGCTAGATCAGATATGCAAATTCATGGAGACTCTTACCACTAGATCCACAAGTTCACCATATGGAGGAATACCATAGTCAAACCAACTTGAAGAAACGGTGAATTTTGTCAACAATTTCAACAGGCAGGGGAACAATCCATATTCCAACACCTACAACCCAGGGTGGAGGAATCCTCCTAATTTTTCATGGAGCAACAATTCAGGCCAACAGCGGAACTATCCACCACTTGGATTCCAGCAACAGAACAAAGGCCAGAAGCAGGCAAATGAACCAGGAATAGCAGAAGTGCTGGCTCAGTTAAAAAAGTATGATGCTATCTTTCAGAGCCAATCAGCTTCCATCAAAGCACTAGAGAATCGAATCGGACAACTAGCCAATGCTCAGAGTTACAGACCGCCAGGTACCCTTCCTAGCAACACAGAGCCAAATCCAAGGAACATGGGGAGCAATGTCATGCCATCATGTTAAAAAGCGGTACTGAAATCAACAAAGATGTTGGAGCCAAAACAGCTGCTGAGGAAGTTCTAAAAGAAACAAAGCAACAGATGGAGGAAAAAGAAGCAAAGGAAAAAGAACAGATCATTCCACCTCCACCTTTTCCTCAATGTCTTCAAAAGAACAAATTGGACAAGAAGTTTTCTCGGTTCCTGGAGATCTTCAAAAAGCTGCATATCAACATTCCATTTGCAGAAGCGTTGGAACAAATGCCCACCTATGCCAAATTCATGAAAGATATTCTTTCACGAAAACGAAGATTAGGAGATTACGAGACAGTAACATTAACAGAAGAATGCAGTGCCATCATTCAGAGGAAACTTCCCCCGAAGTTGAAAGATCCTGGCAGTTTCACTGTTCCTTGCGTCATAGGAGAACATAAATTTGGTAAGGCTTTGTGTGATTTAGGTGCGAGTGTTAACTTGATGCCTTTTTCTATTTTCAGGAAATTACAGATTGTAGAAACAATGCCAACTTCAGTCTCAATGCAACTTGCTGATAGAACGCTCGTATTTCCAAGAGGCGTAGTTGAGGATGTGCTGGTCAAGGTTGACAAATTCATTTTCCCAGCAGATTTTATTGTCCTTGATATGGAGGAAGACGCAGACGTGCCAATCATCCTTGGGAGACCATTCTTGGCTACAGGTCGAACCATTATTGATGTACAAAAAGGAGAATTAACCATGAGGGTACATGACCAATAAGTAACATTCAATGTTTTCAAGGCCATGAATTTCCCATATGATGAAAAGAATGAGGAATGTTTCAAACTCGATATGATACACAGTACCATTCAGAACTCTGATGAAAGACAAAGTTCTACTGACAAACTTAAAACATGTCAATTGCCTGTGGAACCTAAAGATAAAGCGTCATTTGTACTGAAGGAGCCAATTCTTGCACTACAAGCAACAGAAGAGAAAAAGTTCCACCAGCTCAACGAATTGGAGGAATTTCACAATCAGCCTTTTGAGGATGCCAAATTGTACAAAGAAAAGGGCAAGAAAAGACATGATGAGAAGTTAATGCGCATACAACTGGAACCAGGGCAGAAGGTACTGTTAAACAAATCAAGGGTGAAATTCTTCCCATGGAAACCAAAATCACGGTGGTCAGGTCCATTTGTGATCACCAAAGTTTTACCAAATAGAGCCGTTGAGATACATGATCCTGACGCTAACAAAACTTTCAAGGTTAAAAACAAGCGTGTCAAGCACCACTGGGGAGAATCATTTGAGCGACAAAAAGAAAGTGTTACACTTTCAGATCCAGCTTAACGTTCGAGAAGTCAAGTCTGGCTGACGACTTTAAACTTAGCGCTAGCAGGGAGGCAACCCATGCAATTTGTTTATATATTGTGATTTGGTGTGTTTTATTTTTGTGTGTTTAATTTTTGCAGGTTTAGTCATTTCAAGATGGAAGATGCTCTCGCAAATCTTCACAAGCAATTTCCTTCTCTCCCTCAAAAATCTCTGATGAAAGTTTACAAAGCTCGCTTAGAACGGATGAGACTACTGATGATCAAGGTATTCCTACTGACATTCGTTGGTTAATTGAAGCACGGGTTCGATTGGCAGGTGAGTTTTCTGACTCTTTTATTTCACATCTGCCTGGCTTAGGAAGAGCACATATGCTAAAAAGAGAAGATCCAAAAGAATGTGTGTTTGTTATAAATGTGCTCGCATATTTTGTAATACTCGTTGTCGTTCTTTAGGAATGGTGTCTGATAACCGCGAAGATAAGATTAACTTCATTAGGGATGGCTTGAGTAAGGAGTCTTTGGATGACATATCTAGAACTCTTGAGACGCATCCCAGTGGATGTGTGTATCATGAAATTCGCATGTTATATGCACAATTCCAAAAGGAAAGACAACTGTTAAGTCTCAGGAATCTGACTCAAAAAGACCCTATTTGCCAATTTATAAGAAAATTGGATGGGAAGCTTGTCCCTGACGCATAGACGTCAATCAAGCCGTTACTTTTCTTGTAAATATTATATCTCATTGTCTTTTCTTAATAATTGTGATTTGTTTTGTTATTTTCTTTTATTTTCTCAGACAGTATCCAGACCTTTTTGACTATCACGATATTATTTCGCTACTAATCGTCCTCTGGAAGATACTTGTGCTATTTTTACTCACCCTTTTCAGGTACTATAAATTCAGCCCGTCATTGCACTTTTGAAGGCATCCAGAGTTGAGAAATAAATACATAAAAAATGGAAGCCACTTCAAGAAGACGAGTTGAAAACATCTGTGTGTTTTGCGGTAGTAGTGTTGGAACTAAACCACAATACGTAGAAGCGGCACAAGAATTGGGTCGAGTCTTAGCTGCAAGGAATATGCACTTAATATATGGCGGAGGAAATCTTGGACTTATGGGGATCGTTTCAAAGGCTGTACAGGAAGGAGGCAGTCACGTTTTGGGAATCATCCCAAAACCCTTGGCAGAGGCAAATCTTATTGGATCATCAAACGGAGAAGAACTGATCGTGCGGTAGTAGTGTAGGTATGGCTTGGGTACATTGGAGGAAATTTTTATAGTACTATCTTGGGCGAAACTGAACATACACCAGAAACCAATTGGTCTGTTTAACGTTGATGGATTTTATGATTTTCTTTGTGTGTTTCTTGATGATACTCGGAGAAATGGGTTCGTGTCAAAACCTTTGAAAGAACTCCTCTTTACTGCCAGAACTGCTCCGGATCTAATGGACCAACTCATAGCCTATGAACCACAAGTTGACCCTATCCTTTCAAAGATAAATTGGTCCGAGGACGATCGTGGTAAGAGGCGTCGGATTAATCTGGATCTTAACCTTTAATTTCCTGTAGATTTCAGCTAACCAGGTACGACCTTCTTAACTCTCCTTTTACTGTTTAAGTCATTGGGGACAATGTCTCATTTAGGTTTGGGGGAGAGAATTAGTTGATCAGTACCTTATTTTTAGTTTGTGTGTTATTTTTATTTTTAGTCCAAAATTTTTTTGAAAAATAAAAATAAAAAATTGAAAAAATTACAAAAATATTTTGTGTTTTTTTTGTTTTTATTTTGACTAAAAAGGTGAAATTGGTGAAAGATAGCTGAGTAAGGAGTTTCCACTCCTGATACGTATCTCAAGCCTATTTTCGAAACAAGTTAATTTTTGTTTATTTAATTTTGAATTATTTAATTTGTGAATTCTCATTAAAACGGACTAAAATGGATCTTCATATGCTCAGTTGACATATATTATCAACATATATAGTAACATACGGACATGAGCTAAAATTGAAAAGTTTGTAATATTCAGTGCTCTAGTTTAATTGGAGGAAACATCTCAAAAAGCAATGGAGCAAAAAAAAAAAAAAAAAAAAACGTCTGAGATCCGAGTTATTAAGTCTGTAAGGGTGTTTTAACACTTAGTGCCCTAAAGCCAACTGGTTTGAGAGTCACTGGCCCAAAGCTCGTTACATGGATCGAAGATGCTGCAAAAATATATATATCTGAAGTCTGAGTGATTAAGTCCGTAGGGGTGTCTTAACACCTGGTGCCCTAAAGCCAACTGGTTTGGGAGTCACCGACCCAACACTCGCTACATAGACGGAAGATATTGTATATAAATAAAAAAATAGAGAAAAATCAAAGAAAAAATCTGAAAAATCAGAAAAATTATTCTATTGCTACAAAAAGGTGTGAAATCTGATAGAACTTTAGGACAAAAATATTACTCTCTTATCAACTGCACTTATGACTGTTGTGGGCAAAAATAAGTTGTTTAATATTTTGTTGGCTATGTATATGAAGAATGGTAAAAATAATCGGAGAATTTACTTATTCGGTAATTTAGAATTAAACAAAACAACTAGTAACTTGGAGTAGAAGTTTCACCTGATTAGTCACTAACTTCTTTATTCTCTTTTCTCTTGTCTTTTTGCTTTTGTGTGCATTAGTTTTATTATCTTTTTACTTTTGTAAAACTTTTGTGGGTACCGTTGCTGTAAGCCCTCACGAGACTATAACTCGTCCACTAGGGACACCTAGGGGTTTAAAGGCTTGTTGCATATGCTAAATGCAACAGTGATCCCTACGAAAGTGGCTTAGTTTAATTTTATTTTTATTTTGTTGTTTTGCTCGAGGACTAGCAAAATGTTAGGTTTGGGGGTGTGATGAGCGGAAAATATATCAATATTTACCGCCCCTTTAACTTAATATTTTGTTTAGTTTCTCGGGTTTGATGAACGTTTTGATGTGTTTTAGTTTATTTTACAGATAAAATAATATCGGGTCTCAATAAAATCATTTAGGATGAAATATGGGTCAAATAAGGGCAATTATTGGACTTGATATATTAATTTTGGAGATTGGAAACTTGAAAGGGCGTTTTGACGAAGTGCAGTTTTGGGAATTCCAGTTTTGTGCATCTGTCGTATTTTGGACATAACGTTTTACTAAGATATCGGATTGAGCTGATTCAAGTGCCAGATTAAAGAAGACTCAAAGATATACAACTTTGAAAGAGAAAATATTTTCGAATTCTGAAGAGTTCATGACCGAAATTGATGAACCATCCAGAAGTGTGTGATGTGTAATTATTAAAGTCATTATCAATCATTTTCAAAGCAAAATATAAATTAATAAATAATTAATAAAAATTATCAAATCAACACACAACAAGATAAGCAATTAGTGGAGCAATTATGGATTTGGTGGAGTAATTAGTGGAGAAATTAATAATGGATTTGGTAGAGAATTTGATGGATGATTTGATATAGGCAAAATTTTGCCTATAAATACCAAGCCATTTCATTTGTAAAATTCATACTTTCTTCTTTGAAATTCCTAATGAATAAATAAGAAGATTGTATCTTGTTTGTTTATTTACAGCTTCCAGTAATTAATTTCCGCTTTCGCACTTTCTTTTCTTTACTTTTCAGTTTTTACTTTCCGCAATTTACTTTTACGCACAAACGTAAGAAAAAGTTTATGCGTAAAAGTAAATTGCGGAAAGTAAAAAACTGAAAAGTAAAGAAAAGAAAGTGCGAAAGCGGAAATTAATTACTGGAAGCTGTAAATAAACAAACGAGATATAATTTTCTTATTTATTCATTAGGAATTTCAAAGAAGAAAGTATGAATTTTACAAATGAAATGGCTTGGTATTTATTGGCAAAATTTTACCTCCATCAAATCATCCACCAAATCAATTATTAATTGCTCCACTAATTGCTCCACTAATTGCTCCACCAAATCCATTATTAATTGCTCCACTAATTGCTTATCTTGTTTGGTGTTGATTTGATAATTTTTATTAATTATTTATTAATTTATATTTTGCTTTGAAAATGATTGATAATGACTTTAATAATTACACATCACACACTTCTGTATGGTTCATCAATTTCGGTCATGAACTCTTCCGAATTCGAAAATATTTTCTCTTTCAAAGTTGTAGATCTTTGAGTCTACTTTAATCTGGCACTTGAAACAGCTCAATCCGATATTTGAGTAAAACGTTATGCCCAAAATACGACAGATGCGTAAAACTGGAATTCCCAAAACTGCACTTCGTCAAAACGCCATTTCAAGTTTCCAATCTCCAAAATTAATATATCAAGTCCAATAATTGCCCTTATTTGACCCATATTTCATCCTAAATGATTTCATTGAGACCCGATATTATTTTATCTGCAAAATAAACTAAAACACATCAAAACGTTCATCAAACCCGAGAAACTAAACAAAATATTAAGTTAAAGGGGCGGTAAATATTGATATATTTTCCGCTCATCACACCCCCAAACCTAACATTTTGCTAGTCCTCGAGCAAAACAACAAAATAAAAATAAAATTAAACTAAGCCACTTTCGTGGGGATCACAGTTGCATTTAGCATATGCAACAAGCCTTTAAACCCCTAGGTGTCCCTAGTGGACGAGTTATAGTCTCGTGAGGGCTTACAGCAACGATACCCACAAACGTTTTACAAAAGTAAAAAGATAATAAAACTAATGCACACAAAAGCAAAAAGACAAGAGAAAAGAGAATAAAGATGTTAGTGACTAATCAGGTGAAACTTCTACTCCAAATCAATAGTTGTTTTGTTTCATTCTAAATTACCGAATAAGTAAATTCTCCGATTATTTTTACCATTCTCCATATACACAGTCGACAAAATATTAATCAACTCATTTTTTCCCACAACAGTCATAAGTGCAGTTGATAAGAGAGTAATATTTTTGTCCTAAAGTTCTATCAGATTTCACACCTTTTTGTAGCAATGGAATAATTTTTCTGATTTTTCAGATTTTTTCTTTGATTTTTCTCTATTTTTTATTTATATACAATATCTTCCATCTATGTAGCGAGTATTGGGTCGGTGGCTCCCAAACCAGTTGGCTTTAGAGCACCAGGTATTAAGACACCCCTATGAACTTAATTACTCAGACTTCAGATATATATATTTTTGCAGCATCTTTGATCCATGTAACGAGCTTTGGGCCAGTGACTCCCAAACCAGTTGGTTTTAGGGCACTAGGTGTTAAAACACCCTTACAGACTTAATAACTCGGATCTCAGACGTTTTTTTTTTTTTTTTTTACTCCATTGCTTTTTGAGATGTTTCCTCCAATTAAACTAGAGCACTGAATATTACAAACTTTTCAATTTTAGCTCATGTCCGTATGTTACTATATATGTTGATAATATCTACTAACTGAACATATGAAGATTCCTTTTAGTCCGTTTTATGGAGAATTCACAAATTAAATAATTTAAAAGGAAATAAACAACAATTAACTTATTTCGAAAATAGGCTTGAGATACGTCTCAGGAGTGGAAACTCCTTACTCAGCTATCTCTTACCAATTTCACCCTTTTAGTCAAAATAAAAACGCAAAAACGCAAAATATTTTTGTAATTTTTGAAAAATTTTCAATTTTTTTTTGTATTTTTCGAAAAATTTAGGACTAAAAATAAAAACAACATACAAACTAAAAACAAGGTACTAATCAACTAATTCACTCCCCCAAACCTAAATGAGACATTGTCCCCAATGTCTTAAACAGTAAAAGGAGAGTTAAGAAGGTCGTACCTGGTTAGCTGAAATCTACAAGAAATTAAAGGTTAAGATCCAGATTAACACGACGCCTCTTACCACGATCGCCCTCAGACCAATTTATCTTTGAAAGGATAGGGTCAACTTGTGGTTCATAGGCTATGAGTTGGTCTATTAGATCCGGAGCAGTTCTGGCAGTAAAGATGAGTTCTTTCAAAGGTTTTGATACGAACCCATTTCTCCGAGCATCATCAAGAAACACACAAAGAAAATCATAAAATCCATCAACGTTGAGCTGTCCAATTGGTTTCTGGTGTATGTTCAGGTTCGCCCAAGATAGTACTATAAAAATTTCCTCCAATGTACCCAAGCCACCTGGCAAAGCGATAAAAGCATCAGCACGGTTAATCATTTCTACCAATCGTTCAGACATACCTGGCACGATCAGTTCCTCTCCGTTTGATGATCCAATAAGATTTGCCTCTGCCAAGGGTTTTGGGATGATTCCCAAAACGTGACTGCCTCCTTCCTGTACAGCCTTTGAAACGATCCCCATAAGTCCAAGATTTCCTCCGCCATATATTAAGTGCATATTCCTTGCAGCTAAGACTCGACCCAATTCCTGTGCTACTTCTATGTATTGTGGTTTAGTTCCAACACTACTACCGCAAAACACACAGATGTTTTCAGCTCGTCTTCTTGAAGTGGCTTCCATTTTTATATGTATTTCTTTCTCAACTCTGGATGCCTTCAAAAGTGCAATGACGAGCTGAATTTATAGTACCTGAAAAGGGTGAGTAAAAATAGCACAAGTATCTTCTAGATGACGATTAGTAGGGAAATAATATCGTGATAGTCAAAAAGGTTTGGATCCTGTCTGAGAAAATAAAAGAAAACAACAAAACAAATCACAATTATTAAGAAAAGACAAAGAGATATAATATTTACAAGAAAAGTAACGGCTTGGTTGACGTCTATGCGTCAGGGACAAGCTTCCCATCCAATTTTCTTATAAATTGGCAAACAGGGTCTTTTTGAGTCAGATTCCCGAGACTTAATTGTTGTCTTTCTTTTTGAAATTGTGTATGTAATTTGCGAAAGGCTATATGAACATATCCACTGGGATGCGTTTCAAGAGTTGAAGATATATCATCTAAAGACTCCTTACTCAAGCCATCCCCAATGAATTTAATTTTGTCTTCGCGATTATCAGACACCATTCCTAAAGAACGACAACGAGTATTGCAATTCCATCGTGCACATTTGTAACAAACACCCATTTGTTTAGCTCTACGTTTCTTTGCATATGTGCTTCTTCCAAAACCAGGCAGATGTGAAATAAAAGAGTCAGAAGACTCACATGCCAATCGGACCCGTGCTTCAATTACCCAACGAATGTCATTAGGAACACCGTGAATTGTCAGTAACCTCATCCGTTCCAAGCGAGCTTTGTAGACTTTCATCATAGATTTTTGAGGGAGAGAAGGAAATTGCTTGTGAAGATTTGCGAGAGCTTCTTCCATCTTGAAATGACTTAATCTGCACAAACTAAACACACAAAATTAAATCACACCAAATCACAATATATACACAAATTGCATGGGTTGCCTCCCTGCGAGCGCTAAGTTTAAAGTCGTCAGCCAGACTTGGCTTCTCAAACGTTAAGCTGGATCTGAAAGTGTAACACTTTCTTTTTGTCGCTCAAATGATTCTCCCCAGTAGTGCTTGACACGCTTGTTTTTAACCTTGAAAGTTTTGTTAGCGTCAGGATCATATATCTCAACGGCTCTATTTGGTAAAACTTTGGTGATCACAAATGGACCTGACCACCGTGATTTTGGCTTCCATGGGAAGAATTTCCCCCTTGATTTGTTTAACAGTACCTTCTGCCCTGGTTCCAGTTGTATGTGCACTATCTTCTCATCATGTCTTTTCTTGCCCTTTTCTTTGTACAATTTGGCATCATCAAAAGGCTGATTGTGAAATTCCTCCAATTCGTTGAGCTGGTGGATCTTTTTCTCTTTTGTTGCTTGTAGTGCAAGAATTGGCTTTTTCAGTGCACAAGACGCTTTATCTTCAGGCTCCACAGGCGATTGACATGTTTTAAGTTTGTCAATAGAACTTTGCATTGCATTGGAGTTCTGAACGGTACTATGTATCACATCAAGTCTGAAACATTCCTCATTCCTTTCATCATCTGGGAAATTCATGGCCTTGAAAACATTGAATGTTACTTCTTGGTCTTGTACCTTCATGGTTAGTTCTCCTTTTTGTACATCATAATGGTTCGACCTGTAGCCAAGAATGGTCTCCCGAGGATGATTGGGACGTCTGCGTCTTCCTCCATATCAAGGACAATAAAATCTGCTGGGAAAATGAATTTGTCAACCTTGACCAGCACATCCTCAACTACGCCTCTTGGAAATACGAGCGTTCTATCAGCAAGTTGCAGTGAGACTGAAGTTGGCATTGTTTCTCCAATCTGTAATTTCCTGAAAATAGAAAAAGGCATCAAGTTAACACTCGCACCTAAATCACACAAAGCATTACCAAAGTTATGTTCTCCTATGACGCAAGGAACAGTGAAACTGCCAGGATCTTTAAACTTCGGGGGAAGTTTTCTCTGAATGATGGCGCTGCATTCTTCTGATAATGCTACTGTCTCATAATCTCCCAATCTCTGCTTTCGTGAAAGAATGTCTTTCATGAATTTGGCATAACTGGGCATTTGTTCCAACGCTTCTGCAAATGGAATATTGATATGCAGCTTTTTGAACACCTCCAAGAATCGAGCAAACTGCTTGTCCAGTTTATTCTTCTGAAGACGTTGAGGAAAAGGTGGAGGTGGAGTGATCTGTTCTTTTTCCTTTGCTTCTTTTTCCTCCATCTGTTGCTTTGTTTCTTTTGGAACTTCCTCAGAAGTTGTTTTGGCTCCAACATCTTTGTTGATTTCAGTACCGCTTTTTAACATGATGGCATGACATTGTTCCTTCCCCATGTTTCTTGGATTTGGCTTTGTGTTGCTAGGAAGGGTACCTGGCCGTCTGTAACTTTGAGCATTGGCCAGTTGTCCGATTTGATTCTCCAGTGCTTTGATGGAAGCTGATTGGCTCTGAAAGATAGCATCGTACTTTTTTAACTGAGCCAGCACTTCTGCTATTCCTGGTTCATTTGCCTGCTCATGGCCTTTATTCTGTTGCTGGAATCCAGGTGGTGGATAGTTCCGTTGTTGGCCTGAATTGTTGCTCCATGAAAAATTAAGATGATTCCTCCACCATGGTTTGTAGGTGTTGGAATATGGATTGTTCCCCTGCCTGTTGAAATTGTTGACAAAATTCACCGTTTCTTCAAGTTGGTTCGACTCTGGTGTTCCTCCATATGGTGAACTTTTGGATCCAGTGGTAAGAGTTTCCATGAATTTGCATATCTGATCTAGCTTGGTGTTGACTGCTGTATTGGCTCCACTTTCATAAATTCCTGCAATTCTTTGGATCATGATTCTTTCTGTTGGCCACAAGGAATTGTTGTTGGCCATTTCTTCGATTAGGTCCCAGGCTTGATCTTCTCCTTTTGCCATCAAGGCTCCTCCAGCAGCAGCATCGATTGTGGTTCTCATTATTCCAGAAAGCCCATTATAGAATGTTTGGACTTGAAGCCATTTTGGAATCTCATGGTGAGGACATTTCCAGAGCAAATCTTTGTACCTTTCCCAAGCTTCGCAGAGGGATTCTGAATCTTGTTGTACAAATGATGTGATGCCATTCCTCAGCTTTCCGGTTCTGGCTGGTGGAAAGTATTTTGCAAGAAATTTGGTGGCTAAAGTGTTCCAAGTTGTGATGGAACCTGCTGGTAGTGAATGTAGCCAAGCTTTAGCTCTGTCCTTCAAGGAATATGGAAAAACTCGCAGTCTCATTACTTCTTCCGCTTCTCGGTTGTAATTAAAAGTGCCGCAAACTTCCAGGAAGTTGCTGATGTGGGAATTAGGATCTTCAGTTGCATTCCCCCCGAACTGAACTGACTGCTGAATCATCTGAATGCATGTTTTGATGTCACACGCATTTACTGGTAAGGGAGGAAGTACAATACAGGAAATGAGTCTGTCAACCACCGGAATGGTTATGTCTCGAATGGGAATTGGTGGTGCAACCTCCAACGGTTCAAGTTCCATGTTGACTAAAGCTTCTTGGCCTTCTCGCCTTTCCCTTCTCAACTGTCTGATGGTTCTTTCAATTTCTGGGTCAAGCGATCGGAGTTCAAAGCTTCTGGTTCGTCTCATGTAGTTTCTGAGAACCTGAAACACAAGAAAAAAAAAACAATAAGTAAAAAGAAATTAGATACAAGTAACGTATCTAACCCCAAAATTAATAGTGAAAGATAAATAAGTCCCCGGCAGCGGCGCCAAAAACTTGACCGGCGTAAACACACACGTATAACGCAAGCGCACGTATCGTTCAAGTAGTATAAAAATATCGATCCCACGAGGACTTAATATCTAATCTATTAATTTTATGAGGTCAAATGATTACTAGTATCTAACAGGTTGATTGATTGATTTGAAATGGTGTCGATTCTAAATTTAAAAGCAAGTAAATAAAATTGTCGAAAATATGTTTTAAGAAAATTCAATATTAAAAACTATCTAGGGTTGTGATTTCTTCCAATATCATTTTAAAGATGAGGTGGTTATCTTAAAGTTGGGTAATATATTGATTTATTAACCTGGAACACTAAATTATGTGTGAGCCTCTGTCGATGGTCAGACACAAATACCTAGTTTAACCCAATTGAACCATATGTCTATGTCAACCAAATTATCTAGATTCATTAAGATTAAGTTCCAATTATGGCTACCCCCGCCCGACAGGTATATTCCTATCCTGTAAGGAAATCTATTAAAGGGTTATCTATCCTCAATGAAGATCGTGGGCTATTGAATCTAAGGTCTTAAACTTAAAATCCCTATGTCTAGTTCATTTTAAGTTTACCAGTTCAATTTTATTAATGGCCAGTTAATAAAAAGCATTAAGATTAAGACTCAATAAATAAACCTTTATATTACCCAAACTATAATTTAACCCCTTATAAACCGGTGATATTGGATTTCATCACAACCCCAGATAACTGGCTTAGTTACGACACATATTTACGGGTAGTAAAAATTTAAATAAAATAAAAGACATAAAGTAAATTCTGAAAATTAAATACTGAAAAATAAATTGCTGAAAAGTAAAAAAAAGTAAAAAGTAAAAAGTAAAAAGTAAAAAGTAAAAAATAAAATAAAAGTAAATTACTGAAAGTAAATTTCTGAAAAGTAAATTACTGAAAGTAAATTGCTGAAAAGTAAATTACTGAAATTAAATAAAATAAAAGTACAATAAAAGAAAATGATGGGGTTAGAGGATCAACTTTTATTACTACTATTTTAGATATCTCCCTTAATATAATATATTAACTTTGCGTGATAATTACCAACCAGCCATATAGGTGGTATCCTGATTAAGTCAAATTAATAATTAATTACCAACCGACCAACCAGGCGGTATCTATACTTAGTCAGGTTAAAACCAATTTATAATTAATTTCCAACCGGCCAATATAGCGGTATCCTCATTAAGTCAGATTTTAAATAGTTTATATTTTATATTTAAGGGAGATTAATCTAGATAGCAATAATAAAAGCTTTACCTTTTACCCCAGCAAAGGGGAGTTACCTCCTCATTGCTTGAAAAATAAAAACTGCAAAAGTAAAGAAAGAAAAGGTTTGTGCGTAAAAGTAAATTGCGGAAAGTAAAAAACTGAAAAGTAAAGAAAAGAAAGTGCGAAAGCGGAAATTAATTACTGGAAGCTGTAAATAAACAAACAATATACAATCTTCTTATTTATTCATTAGGAATTTCAAAGAAGAAAGTATGAATTTTACAAATGAAATGACTTGGTATTTATAGGCAAAATTTTGGCTCCATCAAATCATCCACCAAATCAATTATTAATTGCTTCACTAATTGCTCCACTAATTACTCCACCAAATCCATTATTAATTGTTCCACTAATTGCTTATCTTGTTTGGTGTTGATTTGATAATTTTTATTAATTATTTATTAATTTATATTTTGCTTTGAAAATGATTGATAATGACTTTAATAATTACACATCACACACTTCTGGATGGTTCATCAATTTCGGTCATGAACTCTTCAGAATTCGAAAATATGTTATCTTTCAAAGTTGTAGATCTTTGAGTCTTCTTTAATCTGACACTTGAATCAGCTCAATCCGATATTTGAGTAACAAGTTATGCCCAAAATACGACATATGCGCAAAACTGGAATTCCCAAAACTGCACTTCGTCAAAACGCCCTTTCAAGTTTCCAATCTCCAAAATTAATATATCAAGTCCAATAATTGCCCTTATTTGACCCATATTTCATCCTAAATGATTTCATTGAGACCCGATATTATTTTATCTATAAAATAAACTAAAACACATCAAAACGTTCATCAAACCCGAGAAACTAAACAAAATATTAAGTTAAAGGGGCGGTAAATATTGATATATTTTCCGCTCATCATTATGCTATGCACAAGACCTAATATATGCTATGCAGTGGGAATATTTAGTCGTTTTCAGTCAAATCCAGGATTATATCATTAGGTAGCAGTTAAGCATATTCTCAAGTATCTACGGAGAACGGGGAATTATATGCTTGTTTATTCTGGCAGGGATTTGATTCCGATTGGATATACTGATTCTGATTTTCAATCAGATACAGATGATCGAAAGTCGATATCTGGATCAGTATTTACTCTTGGTGGGGGAGCTATAGTTTGGAGAAGCATCAAATAATCATGTGTTGTTGATTCAACTATGGAAGCCGAATATGTGGCTGCTTGTGAAGCTACCAAAGAAGCGGTTTGGCTCCGAAAGTTCTTTACTGATCTGGAAGTGGTTCCAGATATGGACAAGCCATTGCCACTTTATTGTGATAATAGTAGTGCAGTGGCTAATTCCAAAGAACCAAGAAGCCACAAGAGATCAAAACATATTGAGAGGAAATATCATGTGATTAGGGAATTGTGCAACGCGGAGACGTGGTTGTTCTGAAGATTCCATCTGCAGAGAATCTAGCCGATCTTTTTACCATGACGCTGCCTGCAAAGAGTTTTGAGGGGCATCTAGAAGGATTGGGGATTAAAGACATTTCTCATTTGCTTTAGGGCAAGTGGGACTTTGTTGGGATTTTTATGCCCGACAAGCAAATGTGTTCGAAACATGATTGATTAATAAATTTATGATTCGTTTTTATTCCATGTATGTGATGAGTGGTATTTATATCACTATTTCTCACTCATTAAACTTAATATTTTGTATAGTTTCTTGAGTTTTGTGAATGTTTTGATGTGTTTTATTGTTATTTTGCAGATAAATAAAGTTTGGACAGCACTGGAGGCAATTTGGGGCAAAACCGGACAAAAATGCATCAACAGGGATATTTTCGTCTTTTGCGCGTCGCGACGCTGAAACACTGCGCGCCGCGACGCCCAGCGTGAGCCGAATCTGCTAACGTGCGCCAAGTCAACGGTCAACAATTTGAGAAGTTTTGACTTTGCTAAAATGCGCCGTGCCACGTGTCACCATCACATCCCATCTGCTAACATGCGTCGTGCCACGTGTCATCATCATATGCTGCCGACACTCAGACTTGACACGTGTCGCCTCGTCATCAGCCACATCATCGGTCAACAAGTCAACCTTGCCACGCGTCGTGCCACATCATCGTCCACGTCAGCAGGTCAACCGAGTCAACTTGCCACGTCAGCCTCAGCCAATCACAACTTGACACGTGTCGCCACGTGTCGCAATCCTATTGTGCCGACAAGTGAACAGTCAGCTGCCACGCCACGTCATCGCCACGTCGTCGCCGCGTCAGCATGACGTCATCAATGACGTCATCACAATAATTGAGAATTAGCCGCATTGACACGTGTCGCGTGAACAGTCAGCCGCCTTGCTACGTGTCGCCTTCTCATCGTGCCACGTCGACAAATCCAGCGTCGCGACGCTGAGTTCCTTGGCGTCGCGACGCGCGAACAGTGAAAAATTTTCCTATAAATAGAGCGCGAAATTTCAGATTTCAGTACACCATTCCCTCTCTCTTATTTGATGTAAATAGGGAATTCTTCTCTCTCTAAGTTTCGTTTTTAATTTTTAGTTTTTACTTTTGTAATAATTTTAATTACTTTGTAATAATAGTAATCTACTTTCTTATTTTACAGTTTTTACTATTCACTATGCGGAGGTAACTTCCCTATGCTAGGGTGAAAGGTAATTATTTTACTATTGCTATTTAGATTAATCTCCCTTAAAAATAATATATTTACTATTTAAAATTCTGATTAATAAAGGATACCGCTATATTGGTCGGTTGGCAATTCAACTTAATCTGGTTTAAACATGACTAATCAAGGAAACCGCTATATTGGTCGGTTGGTAAATTTATTTTGGTACCGCCTTTATGGCTGGATTATGGACAAATATTACCACCTATATGGCTGGTTGGACTTAATTTGACTTAATCAGGATACCGCCAGATTGGTCGGTTGGTAAAATATTATCACAAGTTTATATATTATTTTATGGGAGATATCTAAATTAGTAGTAGTAAAAGTAATTCTTTTTGCCTTAGCATTTTATTTCATTTGTAATTTACTTTTCAGCATTTTACTTATCGCAATTACTTTTCAGCATTTTCATTTTATGTCTTTTAAGTTTTTACTAGCCCTAGCTATGTGTCATAACTAAGTTAGTAATCTAGGGTTGTGATAAAATCCAATATCACCGGTTTATAAGGGTTAAATTATAATTTGGGTAATATAAAGATTTATTTATTGAGTCTTAATCTTAATGCTTTTTATTAACTGGCCACTAATAAAATTGATAAGGTAAACTTAAAATGAACTAGACATAGGGATTTTAGGTTTAAGACTTCAGACTCAATAACCCACGATCTTCCTTGAGGATAGATAACCCTTTAATAGATTTCCTTACAGGATAGGAATATACCTGTTGGGCGGGGGTAGCCATAATTGGAACTTAATCTTAATGAATCCAGATAATTTGATTGACATAGACATATGGATCAATTAGGTTAAATTGGATATTTGTAATTGACCATCGGAAGAGGCTTTTACATAATTTAGTGTTCCAGGTTAATAAATCAATATTTTACCCAATTATAAGATAACAACTTCATCTTTAAATAATATTGGAATAAATCACAACCCTAGATAGTTTTAATATTGAATTTTCTCAAAATATCTTTTCAACCAATTTTAGTTACTTGCTTTTAAATTTAGAATCGTCGCCATTTCAAATCAATCAAACAACCTGTCAGATATTAGTAATCATTTGACCTCATAAAAATTAATAGATAAGATTTTAAGTCCTCGTGGGATCGATACTTTTTATACTACTTGAACTATACGTACGCTTGCGTTATACGTGTGTGTTTACGCCGGTCAGTATGCATTTTGATTTGCTTTATAAAATTCATGAAAATTCCGTGATTATTTATGTAGCTTTAAATTAATCATATATGTGTATGTAAAATGTACATACATATATGTATGGATAAAATTTAAAGAGTAATAATCAAAATTTATCCATGACTATGATTTGGAGTTGGGAATCTTCAAATCCAAAGTCATAAATACAGTTCATTACATTATGAATGGTATAATTCTATCCAGACTATATTATATAGAGACATAAAAATGAATGTATTTTATATAATAAGATTATATTGGATAGGACCAGATAAAATTGAAAAGTTCTAATAATTTACGTTAAATAAAGAACATCAATTTTATCATAATGATGGTCATATATGTGATGATATTAATTCATTGTATTTAGCATACTCCTATATCATATTGATTTATTCTTTAATTTACTCGGTATGACTTTGTATTTATTATATTTCGTAAACCTTATATTTTGGGAATGAGTTGAATGAATAGCTGAGAATACTAACCTGATACAATGAAATCCGTTCATAAGATTCCCTTATTTGTTAGTTCAGGACCTGAACGATTAGCGCGCAAATTCATAAAAGTTATAAATTAATTGTTCACTTGAGAACTAATGGAAGTCAATGATAAAGATGTAATTGGAGAGGTTAACAGATTTTTTATACCTAGCTCCTTTACGAATCTGTTATGGAGGATCATTGCATAGGTAATGACTATATCAATGGACGAATACTTTGAGTAATTAATTCTATATTTCTAAGAGTGAAATTCTGGGTATTTAGTGGAGTTACTCCAGAATTAATAATTTCGTTTGATTAATAAAAAGAGTTTATAATTAATCGACGGAATTATTGAAGCTTAGAATTATAGGTCCATCGGTCCCCTCGTCATCTTCTATCACTGTTCGAACGATTATAATTGCGAAGAAAAATAGTTGTGAATTATATAAAATAATTATGAATTATTTTACACTCTAATTATTGCATATAACTCTTGTTTGGAAATTATGACAAAGGTTGTCCTAATATATTTATCAATAGATAATGTATCTATTTATTATATTATGAAAATTAATATTTAATTAATTTGATTAATTAATTATTAATTTAATGAGATAATATTTTCAAAAGTTGAAAATTTTGAAAATTGCTTTTTAATGAATTATCTTTGATAATTTATAGGATAAATATTAAAGGATTTTTTATTGATTTTTTGAAAATCAAAATTAATAATATCCTTAAAAGATATGTTTGACATTATTTTTGATCCATGAGAAAATCAAAAAACGTGGGGATAAGGAAGTATTTTTTCTTGATCAAAAAAAAAAATCATCCAAGAGAGATATAAGGGCACACAAACGTGTGCGGTGAAAAGAGAGTGATTAAGAATCACTTTTTGATCAAAAATCAAAAAGGAACAACAACAAAATACAAAAACAGGTGCTGGAAATAAGAAAATAAAACAAAAGAGTTTTCTTTTATTTTTCTAAGTTTGGTTTTGAGAAAAGAAAAAAAAAAAAAAAAAAAAAAAAAAAAACGGCACCCATGATTCGTTTCATATGCTGAGTACACGAATCCTTCAATAAATTAGAGTGTTCTTCGTAATTATTTTCACGCCCACACGTGCCGTTGGAGTTGAGAAGATATATAAGTCGAGGAAGATCGTGGTTCAAAGTATCATGATTTATAGAGATCTAAATCTACAGGTATATTTCCGATTTAAATTCTAAATATTTATGTTATTAATTTACTAGAAAAATACGGATCCGATTTTTATTGTTCATGAAAAAAAAAAAAAATTTCCGTTACCGAACACGATTTCCGCTGCGCATGAACTCTGAAAACCAACAGCAAATAGGTAAAAGAATACAAGAAACCCCATCAAGAAACGTATCCAGAAAAGGGAAATACAAAAATCAAATTGGAAAGAAACCATGAAAATCATAACATAGAGAAGAATTTAGTAGGTAATGCGATAAAGCCATGCAACTTCTACGTCATAAAAAGGAAATGGGTTCAAGACGAACTTGTGTTAGGCTATCTCCCTTTGCTTTGTCAAGTGACGAGGCTTCAAAGAATGCCAATAACAATCTCTCTTCTTTCTTTGTGAGAGTGTGTGTTATTTTTTTGGTGATAGTAAAATGGGAGGGTTTGAGAAATGAATGATCAAAGCAAATGAGATGAATTGATGCTCTTGAATGCGTTTTATAAAAGAGAATAAGGGATCGCAATCGCTAAGTTACGGGTAAATATGAAATTCGAATTCTCGTTGGTTAGAATATAGCCGTTATCTTAAGGAGAAACGGTGTAGTCCGCCAAAATAGGCCGGTTTTGCTGTGCTTTGAAACGGCAGCGTTCCTTTCCTTTCATATTTTATTAACTGTGTGACGTGTACACGGTCACAGACATCAAGAGTTTTTATGCTAAGAGGTGGCAGTTCAAGAAGTGGAAACAGAAAAAAGTATATGGTTTGATGATAATGGTACATTATTACAGTGACAATGCTATTCGAAATCTGATTTATGCTCCAAAAAGATCCACATCTCCGATAGTTGCATCCGGGCCTTCTCAGCCTCAGGAACACAACTCATCTCCGGAAAATCCTTCGGTGTTTTTATGCAGGCTGTTGGTTTTTTGCCTTCTCAGCCTCGAACTTTCTTAGTGTTGATGAACTTAGCTTATCTCCGCTAGATCCTTCAGAAACTAGATCCACAACTTCAATCTACACATTGTTCATGATACTTTATTATAGAAAATTTCCAAGGAATTGTAAGCTTTTTTAAAAATGGTACATAGAAGACCAGAAAACCCAAACCTTTAGCTGTGATAGGCCTCTGTCTGCTCTCCTCTTATTGACTGAAAGACCACCAGGTAATGTCTCCTTGCTGCAAGAGAATCAAATCCAATTAGTCAAGATCAGTTAAGGCCGAGAACTCAGGCAAACTGAGCACTTGAGCTTGATAGTATTGCATACATATCGAAATCTCAGAGAGCACAGGCAAATTGAGCATTTGAGCTTGATAAAACCAAGCAACACATAGGTTAAGAGATTAACAAATCATCATCCTAAAACTAAGACGATGCAAATAGAGTTATTTAACAACATACCTGACAACAATAGCCTCTAAATTTTCATCAGTGATTGAAGGGCCATAAGGGTCTGTAATAGGTTCAGTTTGCACTAGAAGCTCTGGTTTAATAGACTGGAAGTTTTCGAAGAAAAATAGAAATTATTCATCAATTGACCATAACACAAGAAAATTTTCAAATATATTCATTCCATCAAAAGAAAACAAATAGACCATTTACAATATACTCCACATAACATAGCAAATCTGGCTGTCCATGTGTTTCACCACCAAGTCTAATCACAAGGCTCGTTTTGCGTCAATAATATTTTGCCAGAATAAGATATTCATGACGGGCAACACACAAAATCTGTTAGCCTCCACTGGCCTTGTCACAACATATAAACCAGTCCGCGCAGCCATTACCTTACTGCAGAGTTAAAAAGAATCCAATATACATGCTTTTCTAATTGAAACGATGATGTGATCCTAGCAGCACCAGATTTGGTCCAGAGTAGAATTGATCCAATCCATGTACCAGTTGGACCGATTACAAAACACAAAGATCAGAAGATCAAAGACGCTATGGCAGGCTTAGCCCATCGTCATGTAGCCGAATTGAACAAGCACATTAGAGTCCAAGTGGACTTCAAGGAAGAGGGTTCAAGAGTTATACACTTGACCCAAGTCATCGAGTAGCAGCATGGATCGGTTTCAGTTGTTTAGGCTTTGTTTCATTATCCTATTATTTATTTATTTGCATGTATGGAACAAAACGTGGATGCACGTTTTATTCTTCAATTGTGTTAGTTTATTTCTATTTATTTGTGGGTTCCATAATGGGCTAGGAATTAGGAGTTGTGGGCTTTAGTTGATAATGTGTAGTTTATGGTTATTTTTAACTTTTTCGCATCAATTAGGGTTTGATTATGTGACTATTTAAAGCCAAAATTCTCAATAGAAAAGAGACTACTATTTTCAACAAGCATTGTGAGTGAATATCAATAAAGAGATTGAGTGTTTATTTCAAAGTTCAGTGATTTAACAAAAAATTTATCAAAGGGTTGGCATCCTTTGTGGCGTCATTTTGCTGGCAAGATTCATCTGAGGCAATCTCCAAGGGTTTTCAAGGGCAAGTTCTTTGAGGGTATACGGGATCTTGGACCGGATTTGTCTTTATTGTATCTAGTTTCGTATCAAAAGGAGAACCAAAACATAGAACATACATCCTTTAACCAATTACCTTGATGTAGTTTTCAACATTATGCCTCCTTTCCTCGATAGGTTGTATTAACTCAGAGAACTACCGATGCAGGAACAAAGAGAAATTCAACAAATCAGAACGCAATGCAATAATCTTGAAAATAAAAGATTAAAAAAAGAAAAAAAAAAAAAAAAAAAAAAAAAAAAAAGAATTTTAATGCTCATAAGAGGTTCAAAACTCACAATTCACTCTCATATTGCCAATTTTAAAAGAAACCCAACAAAGAAAACATTTAACTTATTCCTATCACCTATTTTTTATTTTTGTTTTTATTAAAGCAATGGTAGATGAGCCAAAAACAATGGCGCCCGAAAGCTTTGTGTTATTAATTTGAGAAAGTAGAAATTTAAGAACATAACATAAAGTGGACAATCGATAATCATTCTTAGGCAACCAAAAGTAACTGATAAACGTATATAACTACAAAATCAATACTTTGACGATATTATTATTCCACAAGGTAACACGACAATAGTGATCAGTGCAATGCAACAACGGAGGCTTTCAAACACAATCACAGACGAATTTTCTTTGAATCCACAACTATATACATAAAGTCGTCAAATTAAATTGAAGTAATCTGGTATTAGAAATTTCGGTGAATTAATAATTTAATAAATAAAAGAAGGGCGATTATTTAATTATTTATATATTTAAAAAAATAATAATACCTGTTTGTTAGTCAACATAGGACCGTCGCAAACTCCAACGACAATTCGATCCCTTGCAAGCTCCGCCGCTGCCTGATATTTTAATTGAAATAAGATTTACGATTAGAAAAAAAAAAAAAAAGTAAAATTAATCATGATAAGGCGAGAGGGGAGAAGGGTACCTTGAGAAAAAGGCGATGGCCGTCGTGTAATCGGTCGAAGGTACCGCCAAGCACAACGGCTCCGTAAGAATTAGGCGGAGATATGTTGGATTTGACCACTGATTCCACTAAACTCGCCATTTTCTGTTTCTTTTTTTTTACGAATTACGACTGAAAACGGGATTAAAGAGAGGAAATGAACAGAAGTTACCTTTTTCTCTTGTACTAATTTCCGATTATGTGGAATCCTCAGATGAGGTGATTGATGTTAGCTAAGCTAATGGAACATCTATCTACGAACAAACAATAGAAAATCCATATCGAAAATTGAGATATGAATTTAGAGCATTTCTAACAATGATATTTATTCAAAAATAATATTATTTTTAATTTATGGAGTTAATGTAGAACACAAAATAGGTCCACAAAATGCTACAAACATATTATTATATATGCCACAACAGACAGGTTCAAAAGCCTGGTTCAGGCTCGGATCTAAGTCGGGCTTAGTATTTTTGGCTCAGGTCCGACCCAAAATATTAATATGTTTGTAGCATTTTTATTTATTTGTAACATTTAAATTGTTAATTTATCGATGAAACTTTTGATTTATTTGTGAATTGTCTTTGCATATAGTGTGAATGTATTTTGTATTTGTATGTTTTAAATATTTTTAAATTTATTTTTTTAAAAACAAACGGGCCGGATAAAGCCTGGGCCCGAGCCGGGCCGGGTGATAAGCCCGGACCCGACCCGACCCATTGTCACCCTTAACACAAAAAATAGCACAAAATCACTAAAAAAAACAAGTAAAATTATTTATCTTTTAGTTAAATATTTTTTATCATATAGTGATTCTGTGATAATTTTTGTGCTATTTTTTATGGACATATCATTGCTCTATAAAGATTTGCTCTAACAATATTCTTACATATATCATACATACCTCTTATATAATATGAAATATTTTATTATATATTTAGTGCAATATCAATTGATTGATTTTTATGATAATATTGATTATTGTATATGATATTACTTCCTCTTTATAAATCTACGAAGTGAGGTCATCGGAAACTAAAGTAGGATAAGAGTAGAGATGGTAATTTTTTTCAATCTCGTCTCATCTCAACGGGATTTGAAACATATTTTTATGTCATGTTTTAAAAACAGGACGAGATAAAAAAATTTATCCCGAAAACTTGAGTGGGACGGGATTTAGTGAGATGGAACGAGATTTTTTATCCCGAAAAAATATAATAGGACGGGATCAAGATTGACAAATCACGTCTCGTCCCAGCCCATTGCACCCTAGATAAGGTTATAGAGTATTGTTAGACACTAAAATCCTAACACACTCCCTAAATTTAAAATAGGACATAATTTTTCAATCCTTAAATAGTCTCCAACAACACCACATAGTCTTTTACTGTTTAAACTTCTAGTGACCATAATCTATAGATTTAAGAAGATGAATATGCACTACACTTATACCAATGTTGCCATAAAAATAAACAAATTGACGTGCATTATCTACATTATAATATATTTTATATTATATAAGATATATGTATGAAGTATATATGAGGATTATTAGAGTAAATCCTCATATATGACTCCTTAAATTTAAAAATGATGTCATTTTTAGATATATGTAGGGAGTATTGTTGAAGATCATCTTATATATAGATAATATTTTAATATCTAACAACACGTCTCACTTTTTATCTTACTTATATTTTAGGTGACCACACTCCTTAGATTTATGAGGGGGAAAAAGATGTTCTATAAACAAATCAAGACTGCCATAAAATAATAACTAATTGACATACACTAATTGTATAATAAAATATTTTATATTATGTACGAGATATGTAAAATGTATTGTTGGGTAAATTGTGTGTTATTAAATGAAATTAACATGCAACAGCAATCACAAAACCATATCACAATCATGCTAATCATAAACATAAACCCTAAAACTTAGAACATAAAGAAAAACCTGGAAAACTGTAGATTATGAGTGAAAACGAATCCAAGTCGAGATCTCTCTGTCCTTAAGAACTTATTAGCCTCCGTCTCGGTGCTCTACCGAGCAATGTGGCTAACGTTCTCCCATGATTCCTTGGATACCTCTTGATCAAGGGGTACTCCTTAACAAGATCTTGAACTGGGAAAAATGGTGGAACTCTCTCTGACTCTAAAACAAATGTATGAGACTTTTTGCTTCTGGATTTTCGGATTCTTTGAAAGAACAATGAAGACTCCTTTAAATAGACATGGAATGGTGCCTTTGAGGGCACCCCTTGGTTTGGGGTGTAACCCTCCCAAGAGTTATACATCTCCCTTAAACCTTTTGGAGCCTAAATGTATGTTCCATCAATTTAGAGGACATGTCCCTACATGTTAGTGCCTCTCCCATATGGCACTACTCAAGGTACATGACTCTCCTCCATCCATACTTTATATTTAGAGAATTTAGAACAAAATATGCATGAGAATTGTTGGAGAAAATCATCTTTCATGAGACATAACTCTTTTTTTTTCCCCTTAAATTAAAAGTGAAATCAATTTTAAATGAGAAAAACTTATATGGGGTTAGACCTATGAAAACATCCAATGAATATATGTCATGTGTTAATCAATAAATTTTTTTCTCAATTTTTATTGCTTAATTCCAAATTTAGTATATATTTATCAAATTATTAGTGGAAAAATATATATATAAAGTTAAAAAAATGTCCAATATGAGGAAAGATTGATTTATATAAAGTTAATAAGAATATATGCTTAGTGGGTCTCGGGTTTTATCTCTTTCCTTTATACCTATGGAATATCTGATCTAAATATTTTTATCGTTTCAAACTTAGACAAAATGCTTCACAATCTTTCATTATCGATTATTTTGAACTCAGACATGGTACTTCACTTTTAAATGCTTTCCATTTTGTCTGAGTTATGTTTAAATGGAAATAGAAATTATTTGTCAAAAGCAGAAGGGAGGATTACAGAGGTGAAGAAATTTATTTTAAATAAACATAAAATGTAGAAATCAAAGATTTGAAATGTCTTGTTCATTCACCGTATCACCTTCAGCTAGAAGAGGATTCTTAAGGGTTTGGTGTTTTGTTGACTGTATGTATCTTTGCACTGTCTTTGTTAATTGTTACTTGTAAAGGAAGCAAATGTGTGAAATAAGCAGGTAGCGTTTTATTTTCTGAGGAATTATGGTTTCTGGTGATTCGGTCGTTGGCTCTTCTTTGGTTACTGAACCTGCCCAAGTCCTTTTTTATATGTTGCCAAATTCTATAGTGAAATTGGGAACACTACAATGGTTTATACCCAAATTTCCTTCTGAATGGATATGGTAATTTTGATTTCTGTGAGGCTTAAGTTGAATTTTTGTTTAAGGGTGGAGAGATTAGCAAATGTGAAATGAGTTGAAGTCTTTTAAGCCAGAGGGCTACAATTTTGGCCATGGAGGTGTCAAAAAATGCATTTTGTAGTTCAAGGAGAGGTATCTCATCTTCTTATTCATGGATTTGGTGCTTCTGCAATTCATTGGAGGTTTGCTACCTTATCCCATTTTTCATATTCAATAAAATTTGGGAAATTATTGTTTTCCGCAAAAGTTCAATCAAACTTAAAGATTTTAAAAGTATATCAATCTACACCCATAATTTCTAAAGTATAACAACTTCCATAAATAAAGAGTAGAAGAATGATGATTTTGTTGTGATTCTCTGATCACTGAAGAGTGTTTATGAGGAAAAACCGAATCTATTACTACAAGAATAGAACTTCACAAGTGTTTAAACTCTTTACAAACAATCTCACTTTTAACACTCTCAAAGCGTTCTTAACATGAAGCTGTAATGTTTTGGGATGTCTTCAACTCACAAATGAGCTATGTATTTATAGCCAAAGTTAGGCTAACAAATTCAACACATGAATAGTACCACCGAAAGTGTTTTTGGTTTCATGCATGAGGAAGTCAAGATCCACCGAAAGTTTCTTTGTTTCATGCATGCAATTCTTCATGGCAGCTGGATTCTACAGAATTCAGTAAAATCTCAGGTAGCAATTAATACACTGCTAGTAATTTTCTGGTGGAAATTGATAACTTTAAAAAATTTCTGTGGAAGATTGGGAATATCCATAAAATTTTTGCATTTTTTTCACCATGCTTCTGCAATTTCGTGAACCATTGGTTTGCTGACAAGTGACAATAGTTCCCATGCTAGTTTAGTTTTATAAACTTTAGATTTCATGATTGTGTAATTACATGGATGGCAACATGGAAATTTTGTCTTTTAACTTTGTGGATATGTCTAATTTCTCTTTTGAATATTTAAGTTGTCATCATAACACTCTCATCATTCAACTAGTGAACTTCAGATATTTTAATGTCATCTCAAATTAGGACTTTCACATCACATATGCGATGATTTTTCTCCTTATTAGTCCTATTGTTCATCTCATTTCTCTGTTGCTGATTTTAATGTCATGTCAAATTTCATAATGTTGTATTTCGGGTGATTCATGGTAATCAGTCTTGGAGGGTTTGCTGTTTTAGTTGCAGCAGTAGGCTTACCTGAGCAAATTGCTGGTTTTTCCCCTACTAAATTCTGCTGGATAATCCGGAGATGCGGAAGAAAAGAAAGTTAAGAAACAACATTACAGAAAATTTTCCTAAACCCTCTTAAGAAAAATTTTCCGCATTTAGTTCTTGGAATTTGCTTGTTCTCCGTCTTAAAGAAGGTTAGATTCACCAAGCTTTATGCATTTGGAGCGTAATGGGAACTTAAGCTTGAGAATTATTTCTATAAATGGTATCTGTCCTTGTTTTCTTTGTTAATGTGAAGCATGGTTTGTGAAGTGTACTTAAGATTCATGTCAAATCAAAGTTTACATTCCAGACAGAATCCCGTATCAAGGAATTTTATCCAAATACAAAGCTGGGCACTTCCTACATGAGGCGTTAATGGATTGATTATCAACTACCAGAAGCCTGTTAACTCAGTCGATATTATAAACTCACATCTGCCTTTAGATTTTACCTGTAAAACAGCAGTTTACTGATGCCGAAGTATTTTCAAAGTGAGAAAAAACGGAATTAATGGAGCAAAATTCCACTGAAAGATGTTCAAGCTTTGCATGTATAACTAGTGCTCATTTAAGGCCGCCATGCATACAGACACTATCATGCCATAGATTCAATCCTGATATATATAATTTTACCCTACTTTTTTTCATTTAGAGGTTGTTTGCGGGATTCGAATCCATGACTATACAAATAGTAAATTCACCATGTTAGGCACGACTTTCCAATTCTATAGACAATAAACAGATTAAAAAATATTAATAAAAGACAAAATACCCACGGTGTTTAGCTTAGAGATTACAGGAAAAACTAGTTTCTGTTGTAAGTTTTACATTTGCCGAGTTAAAAACAAATTTACTGCACGACATAAAATATATGTTCACCAATGAGCTGTCTGCTTTGTAACCATCGCATTTGAAATCTAAGCATCTTCTTCCCATATTTCAATTAATTCTTCAGATATCTACTAAGCAAAGAAAAATGTACTAATATTCTTGATTCCATCCATATAGCACTGTTTTTCACTTCTTCTTTTGCAGAGAAATGGAGGGTTCATCAAGATACAGCCGGACTCTTCCTCTTCAATCCCATGCATCTTCTCCAATGAAGCATAACAAGAGTGGATATGAACCGTCTGATACGGAGACAGAGTGGCCAGGAGACTTGGCTGTTGCTGCTGCTGAGGATGATGACAATGATCAAGTGCCAAGAGTGGATTCTATTTTACCAAGAAACATCCCCCCTGCCTCAAGTGGTTCGATAAGGAGGAGACATCGAAAATATTTTTCTCCTTATAGGCCATCTGTTGGTCTTAATATGGATGATGTTCAGGAGTCACCGATTAGATTGATTGAGAAACCAAACTATAAACGTAGAGCAATGACTGCACCAAGACTGAGACCAGTATTAAGAGAACAAGAAAACAATCATGGGATTATAGAGCAAAGAGGGAAGATACCATCTGCATCACCCATGCCAAGGACCATGGTTCGGAGACAAAGAGAAGTAGTTTCACAATTGAAAGCATCAACAGTTGGTGAACTCGATGAAATGGTTGCAAGTGTGAAGATACTTCAAGGTCCTATAACTACTACTACTACTACTAATGCTGCTCTAGAGTATGAGAGCACAGACTCAATTGGGGACATCTTCTTTTCTCGCGTTCAAGCTGATGTACATCCAAGGCCAGTAGTTTTCCCGCAAAGAGATTCTTCTTCCCATCAAGAAAGTATATCAAATAGTGGTATTGATATTGATCAAACTCCTCCAAGACCTTCACTACCGATACCACCAATGAGAGCCGCCAAATTTGTTGTCAGCAGGCAGAGTAGTAACAGCAAGTTTAGCTCGGATAGTAAGATAAGTAATGCTAGCGGTAAATCAAGCACAAGCTCCAAAAATTTTGCAAATAACAGGCGGAGGACTAGCCAATCGGATACATGGTTTTCATGTATGAGAAAAGGGTCGTGCAGAAACTCAAAACCATCTCCTGAGAAGAGGAATTCGATGAAGCTTCACTTATTCAGAGAGCATCTGTAGTTGAAAAGTTGAGACCATTTTGGGCTGATAAGCATCAACCTAGCTCCTTGAATGGATTCATATGCCACAAACATGAAGCTCAGTTTCTCAAGGAACTTGTAAGTTAATTTTTTTTTGGGCCACAAACATGAGCACTAACAATCTTTATTCCTAAAAATTGGTATTTTCATTTTGTCTATGATTTTAGGTTTCAAATGAAAACTGTCCTCATATCCTGTTCAAGGGACCATCTGGTTCTGGAAAAAGAGCATTAGCCCTGGCCCTACTACGCGAAATATTTGGTGACACATGTTGGAATGTATGTTCTTTTCATCTACTGCAAAACCATTAATATTTTCAATAACTTCGCAGCAAAGCTAACCCTGATATTTTTCTTTCTTTTCCTTGTAGATCTCTCATGATTTAAGATACTTCCCAGTTCAGGTATAATTGGCTACAATTATTAAGAAATTCATGTTCCTTTTATGACAATGCATGCATAGTTCACTGAAGATTTCTGTTTTTAAGCTGTGGATGTAAGTAATTAACATCACATACATAAATTAATGGAGTTATGATTCAATATCTTGACAAAGGAACTCAACTATCAGTACTCATATCAAAGGATACAGCATTTAATCAATTTTGTCGCCTTGACAGGAAAAAAGGCCAGTGCAAGTATTAGTTCCAATATCATCCAGTGCTCACCATGCGGAGCTGAATGTCAACTTGCAAGCAAATGCTAAAATTGCATTAATGGGTTTAGTCAAAGAAATAAGAGACAATTATGCTATTACCCCTGAAATTAGCAATGCAAATTTCAAGAGAGATTATAAAGGTCTGAATTCTTTGAATGCACATTCTGATTCACTTCAAGCAGTCTAATTCATTCACATGAAACTAAAACATTCCCATCTAAATTTCAGTGATAGTTATTTATGAAGTTGACAAAGCAGCAGAGCACATTCAGCACTTGATCAAATGGATCACGGACGGTTACACAGATTCTTGTAAACTCATACTCTGCTGTGAAGATGATGTAAACATTCTTGAATCTGTGAAAAACTGCTGCAAAGTTATCACGGTTGATGCTCCTGTTACTCATGAAGTAAGTGTCACATTGATTTTTATGCTGTATAATTACTTGGATGCATTTGGTTGACAATTTTAGCATGTTAATGATTGTTAGATAATGAAAGAAAGTCTTGAATTCACTCTGTATGAATTTACAATGGTAAAGGCCTATATATAGGCTACATAGAAAACCAAAATAGAAAAGGAATCTATAGTTATGAAGAATCATAATGAATATAAGAAATCTTTATCTAATAGGGAAATGTTGAAGACAGCAAATGATCAAATCATGCACCGAAAGCATGATTTGATCTTTGCCAGCCATGCCAACCATTGCAAGCTTGGTGACAGCTTGCTCAAACCGCGTGTCACTGTTCACGCGGTTTGAGCACTATATAAGGAGCCCAAAAATCATAAGTTAGATATCCCAAAGTGTGTGAAAGTGTAGTGAGAGTGATTGGTGAGAGTTTTTTGTAAAGCTTGTATTGGAAGCTTTGTAATTCTTTTGTGGGTATATAAAATAAGAGTTTTCTCTCAAATTATCCTCTATTCGTGTGTGTTTAATCACAACAAGTGGTATCAGAGCTACGGTTCCACGGAGGGATCCCGAAATTCGGAAACGGAGATTCGGTTTGGAAAGTCGGTTCCGACAAAAGTTGTCGAAAATCGATTTTGAGCATACCATCAGACTTTTCACGGCGGGAAGAGCACGGTGGTATTTTCCGGCGATCGAACGGAGGTCTGAGTACGTCGCACGCGCGCCACGCTCTAACCAGAATCTGTCTCACGCGCCTTACGCGCAGCCACGCACTTCACGCGCAGACGAAGGAAGAAGACGACTGCCACGTCAGCAGCCCAATCAGCGCACAGTCAACGCCACGTCAGCGCACAGTCAGCAGCCCAGTCATCGCCACGTCAGCAGCCCAGTCAGCGCCACGTCAGCGCACAGTCAGCAGCCCAGTCAGCTTGCCACGTCAGCGGTGTCTGGTAAATTTCAGATAGGTCCCTGAACTTTCTGGAAATTACAATTTAGCCCCTATACTTTCAGAAATTTTCAATTTAGTCCCTGAACTTTTTGGAAATTGCAATATAGTCCCTGAACTTTTCCTTAATTGTACTTTGGCCCCTGAACTTTTCCGTAATTGTACTTTGGCCCCTGAACTTTCGGAAATTGCACTGTGACCCCTGTAATTTCTGGAATTTGCAAATTGGTCCCTGTGTCGGATTTTGACAAACGAAGTGTCATTTCCACCATTTTCGGCCATTCCGGACGCAACGGTGAGGTCCGTTTTTTGAAATTCTGCTTATAATTTTTATGATGGAGGGGAGCAACGGAAAAATGATTTTGTTAACCAGTACAAACTATTTCACATGGAGAGGAAGGATGAAAGACCTTCTGTATGTGAAGGACTATGATGGATCGGTATTTCTGGAGCAGAAACCAGAAGGTATGACCGATGGAAAGTGGGCTAATCTTCACCAGAAAACATGCAGTACTATTCGTCAGTGGATCGACGATAGTATCGTCAACCATGTCAGTGAAGAAACAAATGCACGTGTTTTATGGAGAAAGCTGGAGGAGCTTTTTCGAGCAAAGACTGGCAACAACAAGCTGTACTACATCAATAAGATGATGGGTTTGAAATACCAGGATGGTACAGCTGTGGCAGACCACATCAACGATTTCCTCGGAACAATGAAAGAGTTGTCTGGATTGGGCATAGACTTCGGTGATGAGGTAAATGGCTTAATACTCCTTAATACGTTACCAGAATCTTGGGAAACGTTCAGATCTACGGTGATCAATTCAGCCGCAGATGGGAAAGTCACTATGGAGATGGCAAAGACCAGGATCTTCGAGGAAGAAAAGAGGACGAGAATGCAGGAGTCAGCATCAGCCTCAACCTCAGAAGCTCTAGTGACAGAAAAGAACACCAGAAGGGGGAGGAGTAAAAGCCGAGGCCCAGGGAGATCAGACAAAAACCGAGGTAAGTCAAGAACTAGAGATATTGAGTGCTATCACTGTAAAAAGAAAGGCCATATAAAGCGGGATTGCTACAAACTGAAGAATGAGCAGTCCAGGAGAGATGGTGACTCTAACCAAGAAAGAGTTGCTACAACCACCGAGAAAACCTCCAAAGAATTTTGTATAATGTATGAAGAAGCTGTTGTGAATCTTGCCAGCCACGAGACCAGTTGGGTGATAGATAGTGGCGCCTCCATACACGCCACATCTCGCAGAGACTTCTTTTCATCTTACACACCAGGGGACTTCGGTGCTGTAAGGATGGGGAATGACGGACAGTCCAAAGCCGTCGATATTGGAGACATCTGCCTTGAAACAGAGAACGGGACAAGGCTAGTGTTGAAGGGAGTCAAGCACATCCCAGATATCCGGTTAAACCTGATCTCAACAGGCAAGCTGGATGATGAAGGTTTCTGCAGCACCTTTAGTGACGGATGCTGGAAGCTCACTAAAGGATCAATGGTCGTGGCACGAGGTAAGAAAGACTCAACCCTGTATTTGATGCATGCTAAGCTTTCAAATAGTAGCATAAATACAGTCAACAGTAATGAGGCAGCTGAGCTATGGCATAAAAAGCTCGGTCACATGAGCCAAACAGGGATGGAGATACTATGCAGGCAGAATGTTCTTCCGGAATTGAAGAACTCACACTTACGGAAGTGTGAACACTGCATGGCTGGAAAGCAGAACAGAGTATCCTTCCAGAGCTCCCCGCCTCAACGGAAATCGGAGGTACTAGATCTCATACATTCAGATGTATGCGGTCTGATGCAGACACGAACACTTGGTGGGTCACTGTATTTTGTGACATTCATTGATAATCATTCAAGGAAGATCTGGGCATACACCTTGAAGAGAAAAGACCAAGTGCTTTGAGTGTTCAAGGAGTTTCACGCCCTGGTGGAGAGAGAAACCGGCAAGAAACTGAAGTGCATCAGAACAGACAATGGTGGAGAATACAGAGGTCCG
>SKCR01033628.1:0-123134 GCA_019454045.1 Zanthoxylum bungeanum | reverse complement strand
TTGACTTACGCTCTCATTTGAAATCATATTCATAATTATAAATAACTAAAAAAATTGGCTAGTTTTTTGTGGACAACTGCTATTTATATATCTTAGTTTAATAGAAAATTATGTTTCGATATTGTAATAAGTTTCTTATTTTAATTTTATAATTTAATAAAAAAAATTAATCATAGAGATTAGGTGTTAGTCTGTTTTTTTATTTTAATATGAGATTACAATATATTTTCTTATTGTAAGAGTAAATAAATAAATTTATTATAGAGATTAGGTACCATATATGTTTTTTTTTTAATTTTAATTTTAATGAAACTTATTTTTATAATTTAATAATAAAAAATTATATTATTAATTAATTAAATTAATTGATTTCTTATTGTAATAGGAGATTATGTTTTTATATTATAATAGAGTTTTTATTTTTATTTTATAATTTAGTAATAAAAAAATTATAGAGATATTTTAATTTTATAATTAATAATAAATAGAAGATTCTGTTTTTATATTGTAATATGTTTCTTATTTTAATAATTATTATTTTAATTTTATAATTTTAAAATAAAAAATTAATTTTAGAGATATTTAATTTAATTATTTAATAAAAAATTAATTATAGAGGTTTCTTATTTTAATTGCATAATTTGATTAAAAAAATTATTGAGATATTTTAATATTACAATTCAATAATAAATAAGAGATTTTATTTTCATCGCAATAAATTTATTATTTTAATAATTTAATAATAAAAAATTATAGAGATTAGGGGACATGTATTAAATTAATAGGTTTTTGTTTTTTATTTTAATAGGAGATTGTGTTTTTATTTTATAATATGTTTTTTATTTTTATTTTAATAATAAAATTAATTTTAGAGATATTTTAATTTTACAATTTAGTGTATTCTTATTGTAATTGATTTTTTATTTAATATAATTATTAATTTAATTATAATTTAATAGAATTTAACAGTGGGCCACCACATGGCGTGATAGAGTGGTTTAAAAATGTTTAAATTTTATTTAATAAAAAAAATTATTGTAGAGATTATGTGACATGTATTAAATTAATAAGTTTTTTATTTTAATAAAATATCATGTTTTTATTTTATAATAGATTTTTTATTTTAATTTTTAATAATAAAATTATTTTTAGAGATATTTGAATTTTGTAATTTAAAGTATTTTTATTGTAATAGATTTTTAATAAATTTATTAATTTAATTATAATTTAATAATGAGTTCAGTTGTCAAGCGGGATAGAGATTCGCATTTAAACCGCATAAAAAAATTAAAATTAAAATTAAAATTTTCCCTCTTGATCTTGACTCGAGTCTCATTCCAAACTCTGAAAAAAAAAAAAAAAAAAAAAAAAACAAAAGTAACAAGAGCCCTAGAGTGTTAAGAGTGAGCGATAATATTGATCTATACAATGGGGGAAACTTCTGTAAAGATCGACGTAGATAAGATTATTTCATTTAGCGACGATCTCGTGGACGTATTGAAGGAGAAAAGAGACATTAACAACTTCACTCGGTACTTGGATCTGTCAAACTCGCTTCAGTCCTCTGGTGATGCTGATTTCAACGAAATTCAGAGCGCCATTCAAGGTTATTATTATTCATTTTCACTTTCCCTTTTGTATTTTTTTGATTAATCATTTTATTGCTTTTGAGGTATATATATATATATATTGGGGGTTAAATTATTCATAATAAAGCTTAACTATTAATGTAAAGAGTTTAATTTTTGTGTCGCTATGAAAAGTTAAATTATATAATTATGAAATTAGCTTGCCCATTTAGCTATGCGGGTTTTAATCCACGGCTACTGTGCAATACAATCACTGGTTGTCTATATAAACTATGTTGCATTTTGATAGTTCAACTTAGACCCGGCCAACCGAACCCTAACCGAATCGGTTTGAATTTATATAATAATTTTTATTTTATTTTTAGATAAGAATTTTATTTGTAATTTAATGTAATTATATAATGTAAATGTATTATATAAATTCAATTCATAATTTTAAATTATATTGATTTATCAATCTCAATTTTTTATTTTCAAAAAAAAAAAAAAAAAAAAAAAAAAAAAGAAACGAATGGAACCGGAACTTTAGTGTGGAATCGGAACCGAAATGGAATTAACCGGTTCGGTTCCGGTCCGAACCGAACCGCCGGCCGGGTCTAGTTCAACTTGCCTAAGAGTTGCCTGAGTAGAGATGGCAAAAATACCCGGACTCGGACGACCCGGGTCCGGAATCAAAAAATCCGGACCCGGTCTTTAATATTAAGACCCGGGTGATCCCGGGTCCGGAAAAATTAAAAAAAAATAAATTAAAAAATTAAAAAATAAATTAGATTTTAATAAAAAAATATAAATATATATGGGCATATATATATAAAAATAATAGAATTTAATACAAAATTAAAAGAATTGAAATAAAACTAATAAATTAATATGAATATAAAATAATCAATAAAAATTTTAAAAAAATTAAAAAAAAAATTAAAAAAAAAAGAATCCGAGTAAACGGGTCCGGATCCGGTAGACCCGGTAGGCCTGGGCATCGGATCGGATCAAACCAGATCCGATCCGATTCGGTCCGATAAAATCGGACCGAATCGGATCGGATCTGATGATTTGGTCCGATCGAATGCAGTGTTACTTGTTTGACGGATTTCGGATCGGATCGGATTTTATCCGATCCGATCTGATCCGATCGATTTTTTTTTTTTTTTTTTAATTATGCAAACGACGTCGTTTTGGACTATATCAAACGACCGTTTTGTATAATATATTAGGTCATCTTTGCTTCATTTTCTTCACTTCTTCCGTTCTTCGATATTCAGTTATTCACTCTTAATCTTAAATCTTCAATTCATCTTCACTCTTCAGTTTACCTCCGGTCGCAGTCGCCTGTCTTCACTTCGCCAGTTCGCCGTCGCCTGTCGTCGCCCGTCTTCACTTCAGTCTCCGCTCCGATCTCCCTCTGCGACGCCTACGCCTTCAATTTACCCTTCACTCCGCCGTCGGTCGCAGTCGCAGTCGCAGCTCGCAGAGAAAGTAAGTTCCCCTTCAAAATTAGGGATTTCCATTTAGACTTAGTTAGTTAGTTAATTAATTTCGTTCAGAATCAAAATAATGAAAAAAAATTGAAAGTTTATCAAATACTCAAATGAGAAATGACTGAAAGTTTGAAATAGTTTGCCATTTGCTGTTGTTGCCGATTTGATCTTCAATTCGTCATTCAATTTGAAGCACTTGTTGCCGATTTGGCGATTTCCATTTAATTAATTATTTTTGTTCAAAATATTGTGTAAAATTAGCACCTGTTTGCTTTGAATTTGATCGTCGTTTTGCATGAGCCTAAATGCCTAATTGGCTAATTGTATGTGCTGTTTGAATTAATTCTATGACATCTTTTGGCTAGCATGTATTTGTGAAATTTCCAGAATGGTATTTTGAGGTCTGCTATTTTGAGGTCTGCTTTGCAAATGCATTCTAGAATAATTTATAATTCTGCAGCTTCAATCTGTCATTTTGGGTGGTTTTATTTTCTAATTTCCCAAGTATCCTTTGAATAATGCTTATGGTAGTCTGTTATTTTTTTCCATAATCAGTTATCTGACTATCTGTTACTGAAAATGTCAAAATGCTACTGAATTTTCATAGCTTTGATACTACAGCATAATAAGTTATCACTCTGTTATTTGCTTTGATCGTCGTTTTGCATGACTCAAATTTTTGATAAGTCATTGTCATTGTAGATGAGTGGGTTTGAAAGCTCACCCAACAGTAGTGGGTCGGAATCAGATTCTATTGAGGTACAATTAACAGAAACAAGGAAACAGAAAAGAAAATCTCGATCAAAGTCAAACTCTGAGAGACCGCCGTTGTCAAAAAAACATGATTCATCGCCGTCAATCACATCAGTAGCAACTAAAATAAGAAATAAAAGATCTGAAGTATGGAAAGTTTTCCGCATGTGTGAAGATAATCCAGATAGGGCTGTCTGTACATATTGTCAAAAGACTTATGCTTGTAGTTCGAAAGATCGGTCAACAACCAACTTGAAGAGGCATATGGAGACCTGCAAATCATATTTGGCTTATTGTGAAGCACAAGGTGTTTTGGTTGGGGTTGGTGAAGAGGGAGGCACAAGTGGAAATCTCTCAGTGAGAGACGGTCATTTCAATCAAGCAGCGTGTCGGAAAGCAGCTGTGAAGATGATCATTGTTGACGAGCTACCATTTAGTTTTATAGAGAAAGAGGGTTTTCGACATTTCTGTTCTGTTGCCGTCCCTCGTTTTGATGTCCCGTCTCGTAGGACTATAACAAGAGATATCCTACAGTTGTTTGCTGATGAAAAAGTTATGTTGAAGAGTATTTTATCTGCGGGTAATCAGAGAGTTAGTTTGACCACCGACATATGGACGTCAATTCAAAACATTAATTACATGGTTATCACTGGCCATTTTATAGACAATGATTGGCAATTGCATCGGCGAATACTTAGCTTCTGTCCAATTAACAATCACAAAGGAGACACTATCGGAAGGTTAATAGAGTCTTGTTTACAACACTGGGGTATTGAAAGAATTTTTACTGTAACTGTGGATAACGCCAGTGCCAATGCCGTAGCCATCCAACAGTTGGTGAGGAAGATGAGGACGTGGAGAGGAGATGCATTGGTGCTTAATGGAGAGTATGTGCATATGCGGTGTTGCGCTCACATATTAAACTTAGTTGTGTCTGATGGTCTGAAAGAAATGGATGACAGCATTATAGCAATTCGAAATGCTGTTAAGTATGTGAGATCTTCTCCATCAAGATTGGAAGCATTTAAATCGGCGGTAGCACGTGAGAGGATTGAGAGCAAAGGAAGTGTCATCTTAGATGTTCCTACTAGGTGGAATTCCACCTACTTAATGTTGAATGCTGCATTAGACTTCCAGAAGGCCTTTGATCGAATGATTGATGATGATGGTCATTATGCTCCATATTTTGGCGATGATGAAAATGGGAGCAAAAGGATTGGGCCTCCTACTGATATGGATTGGGAGAAAGCTCAATACTTTGCTGATTTTTTGGAGATTTTTTATGATGCAACTAATATGTTCAGTGCCTCCTCCACCGTCACATCTTGTTTCACCTACAATGAGATTTGCAAGATTCATACTAGCTTGAAAAACCTGGCACGTAATGAACATCCTCTTTTGCATGAAATGGCCATATCTATGAAGATGAAGTTTGATAAATATTGGGAGACCACTGCCAAAATCAATAAATTATTGATTGTGAGTACTGTTCTTGATCCACGTCGTAAGATGACATTTGCCTCCGTTTGCTTTAGTATACTTTTTGATAATGATGATGTTAAGATAGAAGAAATGAGAAAGTCTACTAGAGATTTATTGAAAAGATTATACGATATGTATAATGATTGGTATGGCACAAATGGGTTGTTTGTTGACGGTGATGGATCACATTCAAGTGCTGGGGGTGCAACTGGTGTTGGTGGACATGGGTCTAGTGCTGGTAGTGGTATGACACAATCTCAGCCATTTATTAGACAACGAGCACAAGATAGAATGCGTAAGCGCAATACAAACGTGCAACCTGATGATCCATTTGAAGTTTTTCAGACTAGTCATGTCATTAATCAAGAGGATAGTACTGAGGTTGAAATGTATTTGATGGAACCTTATGAGACTAGTCGTGACCCTAGCTTTAATGTTCTGATGTGGTGGAAAACAAATACTGGTAAGTATCCAATTTTGGCTAGGATTGCTCGTGATATTTTTGCAATGCCGGTATCGACTGTGGCATCTGAATCGGCATTTAGTACGGGCGGTCGTGTTCTTGATAGTTTTCGTAGTTCATTAACTCCTGTTATGGTCGAGGCTCTAATATGCACTCAAAATTGGATACGGAATAGCCTTACAATTGACAAAACCAATGAAGTAGAAGCCATGCTATTGGAGGCAGAGTACTATGAAAAGCTCGAGGAAGGTAAAAAAATTATTAATTAGTTTTTTAATTGTTATAGTGAATACCATAAAATGCAAACTTACTAACTTATAATATATATATTTTTTATTTTATTTGAAGAATATCACAAGTTACAATCTGAATCACAATCACTGGATTTGGATCATGTTGTTGGCACCAAAGTTTGAGTTCAATTAGCTTGAAGGTACAATTTTGACAAAGTTGAAAGTTCTATTTTGTAAGTATTAATTTCCTTCCAGTAAGTAAACTTTGAATGGATCTTAGTTTTTGATATATAATTTGAGTTTAATATCTGAATTAGATGAACTTACAATGACAAGTTGAGCAACTTACTAGTTACAATGTTGATAGTGACTTTACTTTTATATGGATGTTTATACTTTAGGAATGAGATATCGAAAATTTACATAATACAATTGTCTAAATTTGTAGAACTTCATAAACTTTATCTCTCTTTACAACTAAGCTTGAATAAGCTTGATTCATGTATTGAAAATGTAAACAAAGTTGAAAAATATAGCTGTCTTGATGGTTTTAACAATATTGCTTCTGATTTTCAAGGATTAAGTTCCTCTCATATTGGTCTTGGTATTGGTCTTAATCATTCTAATGATTTGCGTTTCAGTCCAACTTATAGTAGTTTAAGGCATCAGCTTTTTGAGCAGAGAATGGAACAGGGGAGGAGCTGGACTGATGTGGGTACTCGGTTACAGAATCCCTCTAGGATTAGTAGTCCTTATGTTAATGATACTTTAGTCCTTTTGCTGTAGAGGGTTTTGGTTGTGAAGATAGTAATGGAGATGCTGCTGTTGTTTTTGGATTTTACTTTCACCGAAGTCTACTTGATAGTTTGTGTGCCAATTGATTTATGTTTCTAGTACTGTCTACATAATAATTAATAATTGTGTATTATCGTAACTGGCTTGAAGTGATTGTGGTTGTCTGCATGATACCCATATTTTAATAATGGCAACTTTGAATATGCATTTTCCAGGTTGGTAGCAGATATCAAAAAATGATTCATGTTCGTGTGGACTGTGGAGCATGTGCAGCCTTCAAGATGTAGGTTATCTAGGTTATCTTTTTGCTAGGTTATCTTTTTGCTTTCACCGAAGTCTACTTGCTGTTTTCCAGGTTGAATATGCATTTTCCAACTTTGAAAGATATGTTTGTTTTTAATATTTACAAACAAGAGATTTTTTGTCAATGCCAAGTTTGTGTGCTTGTGAGATTCTTTGTTTTGGAAGCAGAAGCATAATGAACTTGACAACTTAACCCTTATACTACAAGAGTCAAGAATTGTTTTGGTTTTGTTTCCTTGGTCCATTTGGAATTGTATCAAATTTGGGATCATTTTCAAATTTCGGATCATTATCAAATTTCGGGTGTTTTTTCGAATTCGGATCATTATCAAATTTCGGATCAATATCAAATTTCGAATATTTTTACCCAATTCGGCTCTTTATCAAATTTCGGTTTGTTTATCGAATTCGGATCATTATCAAATTTCGGATCATTATCAAATTTCGGATACTATTTCAAATTCGAATATGTTATCAAATCAAACTGATCCGATCCGAAATTATTCGGACCGGATTGGTTTGATCCGATTCGATCCGATAATAATCGGATCGAATCGGATTGAGTTTGATTCGATATTCGAATCCAATCGGATCAAATTTAAGTGAGTGATTCGGATTTGATCCGATCCGATCCGAATCCGATAATGCCCAGGCCTACGGACCGGGTAGACCCGGGTCCGGACCCAGGCCCGGGAAGTGAATTCTCTCCGGATCCGGACCCGGGTCCGGCCGGACCCGGAAATTGCCATCCCTATGCCTGAGCTCCACTTTTGACCGGTCAAAGCACGGGTTGACCGGTCAAATATGATGTATGCAGAATTTTCGCTAATATATAAAAAGTCATAACTTAAGATACCTAACCTTATTCTAACCGACATTTAAAAAAAAAAAAAACCTGCCCAAGCGGCGGCTCCTTTAAGTTAACAACATAGTTTGTAAATGAGTTCAGTCGTTGTCATAGTGATGCGTAAGATGGTCTGTGTTCAAGGGATTTTATAGTTAGTGTAGATGTCTGTGGGTGTTATTAGTTACTACCATGCAGTTGACAACTTTTATTTGTGAAGCAGATTATCATAAAAGGATAGATGCTTGCAAGCAGAAAACAGAGCAGGTAAAATCTGAAATTGCAGAAGAAGATGATCCACACCATCTCCAGAGGAAATTAGAAGTGGAACTTGAAAAGGAACGTGCGCTTAAGGAGGAGCTTAGATAAGTATATACTTGGTATTAATTTAATGTTTTCTGAGAGTTTTTGTTGTATTTCAATGGTTCTGAGTAGTTGTTGATCTCTTGTTTATATCATCACGGTTATCGCCAATGAGATCAGTGACGTAGAACGTGAAAGGATTGCAATTGAAGAGCAGAAGCAAACTCTGAAGAAAGTCAAACAAGATGAGTTGAAGGCAGAGTAAGTGATAGTCATTTTCATGATGCTTTCATTTTCAGAGTTTTTTCCTTTTCTCCTGACATTTTTGTTTGGATCTTGTAATCAATTTTGAGGTTATAACTGCATTAGTCAATTAATTTTGGGGATATATTTTGCTTGAGCAATTAAAATTTTATAGTATTAAATGTCATAAAAAAGGAAGAAGAATCTAGTCAGCGATGGTTTAAATATGCTCCTTTTGGGAAACAAGGAAATTCATCTGTTATGTGTGTATGAGAGACAATATACTGGAGTCTATCAGCTTTAGGGTTGTTTACGTAGTCATTGGTTGCTGAGCAACTTAAGGATGTTGTACAAGCTTGTGCAAGTGCAACTTGACCACATGGGAAGGGAATTGGAGTTGGGTCAATTTTTTAGCTGATATGGCCTGCCTGTTTGATAGAAGGTTGAATATTTGCTTTGGTCTATTTTGCTGCTGTGAAACTTCCGCTGGCCTGTAGCAGGCATGAAGCCAGACTCTCTCAAATCACTTTCTGTTTTATTGATCTGTTCTTTTAGTAATATTATTAAAAGGAATCATTTTTCGTTGATCTTGCAGGATGAAACTTTCAATGTATGCATCTGTCACAAATATTATCCCCAACTTGGACGATCAATCCAAAATTGGAGGCTGTATCCTTCTGTTATGATCCATTACTCCTTTTGGTTTTTGATTTTTTATTCTTCGATTTGTTTGGTTATATTCATAAAATGAAGATTTTTAATAGTTTGGCATGTGGATTAACCTTAACTCATAACACTTACAGATATAGTGGACAGGGATAAAAATGTGATCAACGAGTTCGAATATGACCCAGCGAAGATGGAAGCTTCTGATATATGTCATAACATTTGGAGGACAATAAATTTGTGATGGATATTTGGTATTCTTCTCTTTACATGGAAAATATTATTTATTTGCGATTAATTCTTCTCGTGAGTCCTTTTGTTTGCCTTCTGTGTTTTTTTTTTGGATTGCTATGTTTGCTTCTGTAAAGCTGTACCTTTCTATGTGACATCAGTCTCTTCATTGTAAAGTAATATTTCCATTTTTAAAATGTGGTTGTTCGATTGGTACCTAGTATTAATGTCTGTTCACTTCAGTGGCCCCAAATCGGTGGGGTTAGGCGCTCAGCCGCCTGTCGCAATTTCTGAAGTTTTGTGCCCTTTTCAGCCAAAACCCACCCCGCTTTCTGATTTTTCTTAATATTTTGAAACTTAATTTCTTCGTAATTTTACAAACTCAATTCTCTTTCTCTTAAATTAAAAAAAAAAAAAATGCCCCAATTTTTCAACCATGAGCCCTACTGTTCAAAAAATCATAATTTCTTCAATTACCATTGGTTTCTCATCAATAGAGTATCAGAAGCTTGACTCTCTTAAGCACCCTGACTCTGTTGTATGTTGTAACCTTCTCCTGAATTTTAAAGTGGAGGGTTGAGTCAAGCTTATGTTATAAATCTACAAGAAGCCTTGCAATGGCTGCTACTTTCTTTATTTCATGATATTTTCATTGTCACTTTTATTTTCTTTTGTTTGTATTCTTTTTTTTTTTTTTTACACTTGGGAAGTTTGTTTTTAATCTAAAACTGCTTAAATCTTATATTTCATTTTTCTACTCTAGCTCCCCTTTATGTTTCTACCATTTGCTTTCATTAATTTTCCTTCTTTTTTCTTTTTTTTTTTCTCCTAAAAAAATATATATTTCTAGTTGATCTATCATGATAAACGATCTCAATTTTGAGATAATATTAACTCTGTATCAATTTTGTTAAGTATTGAAGATGTCATTTTGTCCGTTTTGTGTAGCATAGAGGAGTCTGATGTCGAAAGACCTCTCTTTTTTGAAGTTCAATGTTTGAATTCAGGTCCTGGAAGTTTAGGCCCCTTCTAGGAGAATAAAGTAGTGTGGGAATATGGGCTCAGACCCTTCTATAGTACCTAAAGTGACATCTTCCATGACCTTGGAAAAATGAGAGGTGGCTCAAACCCTTTTATGATACCCAAAGTGAAAAAAAAGGGCTACCATAACCTGGGTTAGACTTCTAATTTTCCATTTAGGCATCCACAAGTTTATTAATGAGCTGTGTAATTTGGTGGATTAATTGAAATTCTATAAGAAGCAAAGTTGTTTCGTCAAAAAGTTGATATTATCCAACATGGAAAAGGATAAAGAGGCTAATTCAAGGTTTTATTTATTTATTTATTTATTTATGCTTGTAGCGACATGATTACAACTTGCAGCCAAGATGGACAGAGCAAAAAAAAAGTTGTAAATCATGCTTCAGTAGACTTGGCTGTTTTTGGAAGTTCTTTGCAAGCCTCTGGTACATGATTGCCTTTGTAAGAGTCCTGCAATGAACAGAAAGTTACAGATAGTGACTGAGACACCAAAAGAAAGAAAGTAAGAGGGTGTTTTGGGACTAACTGGACCAACTATTTGAATTGACGGCTTGAGACGCCTAGTTTCAGCAGCATCTATCAGCTCAAGCTGCACGCGTTAAAATAGTTTAACAATAGAATGGAAAAGGCCAAAACCATTATGAAATCAGAAACATTTTGGGAACTTAACCATCTTCCTGTTCCACTGTCATAGCAGTCCTTAATCAAGTCTGGCCTCAACTTCAGCTTTCGACCGCAGGTTCTCCAGGCGATTTCCTTGTCCAAATTTGGGCCCTGCGGAGTTTCTTCAAGGCATTTAATGAAGCCAAAATTCATCTACAAGGGAATTACACAATGTAGAAGGTTCAGAGCAAGGAAAAAACATCTAACTTCTCTAAATTATATAGCTGAGACATATATTTGGCCAATAATTTCTGAAACAAATTGATAATTGTGCACGTCTTACCAGCTGATCAGGTCAGGCTTTGATGGCACAGGCATGTAAGCATTGAAGTAGCATTCATCCTCTCTATGCTGCAAATCATTTAGGAATCATGATCAAGTCACAGTGAATACAAACAAAATGAAATTGATCTTACATGTTGAGACTAAAACCAAATATTGAAGATGATGTAAAAAGATTGACCTCGCAAACTATAGTATTGTTTGGTTTTACGATTTTAGCCTTGCCCCAAGGGATACGCCGAGATTGACAATACTGATGAGACCCTTCTCAAAGACCTTCCCTAATTCATTTGAGATTAATTCAGCACCAGTGTCACTTAAGCTCTCATAGTAAATAGATAGATTAACTTTCTCATCATGTTCAGCCGTAGCGAAAATCGTAGCACCATCATATTCCAAAGAGGAGCAATGTGAAAAGATGTTAATGAACACCAGAGCAGTGGAAACAAAGAAGGAGAATAGCTTATGAAAGGTCAGTTTTAAGAGCAATATGCACATAGAAGTTCTCATATGGAGTTTCAACTTCTATGGATATACATGCTAATAGCATAATAATAGAGAGTGACTCAAGAATAACGGTTGACTGGGTAAATAATCTGGATAATGTGGGCTGGAGATTTTGTTCCATCATTAACGAAATTGGGAATTTCAGATTTAGTGGGCTTGACGTGTCGATTGTGTTTAAAATAGGTCTCAGGTTTCTTGGATTGTTGTCTTGGGTGTTGAGGGTGGATAATGTTTTGTTCCTGTGGGGTCTTTTGTGAGGGTGGGTTCTCGGGTTGGTGTGTTGGGAGCAGTATGGATATGTGTGGTTTTATGTCTAGATTGTATTTAGGATCTTCTGTGGGGGTCAGCTTACGGTGGGGTTCCTTAGGGGTGGGGGTACTCAAATCTTGTTTTCGTTTAGAGAGTTAGTTGAGTGATGATTGGTTGTTATTTTAGGTTTTGTCTTAGGTCTTGTGTGTACGTTGTGTTGGTCAGTAGGTGAGTGTGTGACTGGGGTGTCTTCTTTGAGTGGTCTGTGGCTGTTATTGTTTGATTACCTCATGTCTGTTTGATTCTTGTGGGATTGTTACTAGCCTTTCGGGATTTGATATCTGTTAAACTTCATGTGCGGTTGATGCAGATTTTGTGCTAATGATGTCGCTGATGATTCATTTGGGGATAATAGTTTCTTCAAGTTGCGACTATCTTTCATGCTGTTGTCTTGGCTGCTTGGGGCCGCTTCTGTGCTGTCTTTTTATGGCTGATTTTGAACTCGTGCTGCTGACGCTGAAGATTCATTTAAGACCATTCTTCATGTGCTATTATCCCTTTTGCAATTTATAGCTTTGGGCTGATTACATGTAGTGTTCTCCCTACATGTTTCTGTCATTTGCTGATTACATGGACTTCTTAATTCTTCTAGCTACCTTGATAGCTTTGGGCTGCTTCTGTTGCTGTCTTCCTGTGGCTGGTTCATATAATACTGTTCTTATGATGCTATTTTGGATATACTGTGGCTGCTTCTTCATGGGATATAATGTGTGTCTCAGTGGTATTTTTATGCTGATATTTTGGATATACGGTGCCTGCTTGTTCATGAAACAAATGTGTGCTTCAGTGTATGCTAATTACTGTGGCCGCTTCTTCATGGAAAAAAAATGTGCTTCAGTGTGTGCTCATGTGTTTGCTGCCTTCTATTACGTGCTGTGAATCTATTATTTTGATGAGTTTTACCACGAGAAAGTGTTGCAGGGCTGTGATGAATGGTAAATGTATCACTATTTCCCACTCATTTAACTTAATATTTTGTATAGTTTCTTGAGTTTTGTGAATATTTTGATGTGTTTTGTGTTATTTTGTAGATAAATAAAGTTTCAGGACATTCTGGAGGTGATTTGAAACAAAACTGTGAAATTTGGTGAAATTTGGCAAAAAGGGTATTTTGGTAATTTTGGACGTCCCGACACAAATTTTGGTAATTTTGGGCATTCCGACACCAAAATAAAGTTTCAAGATATTCTGGAGGTGATTTGGAGCAAAATTGTGAAATTTGGCAAAAAGGGTATTTTGGTAATTTTGGGCGTCCCGACACCGAGGGTATTTTGGTAATTGCACCACCATGCCACATGTCAAAGATTCAACGAGCCGTCATTTTTAGCACACCATGCCACGTGTCGAAAATTCAGCGATAAAAAAAATAATAATAAAACAATAAAAATCAGAAAAATAATAAAAAAATAAAAAATCAAAAAATAATATAAAAAATAGTTTTTTCCCTATAAATAGATTTCGAATTTTTAGTTTCAAATAACCTCTTCCTCTGAAATCCTTATAAATAAATTGAGAGTTCTTCATATTTTCTTCTTTTATTCAGTTTTATTTACGCTTTGTAGTAGTAATTTATATCCATGAGAGGGGTAACGTCTCTATGCTGAGGTAATAAGGTATTTCTTTTACTTTTGCTATTTAGATTAATCTCTCTTAAAATATAAATATAAACTATTTAAAATCCGAATTAATAAAAGATACCGTCATTCTAGGTGGTTGGTTATTCAATTTAAACTGGTTAAACCTGACTTAATGAGGATACCGCCATTCTAGGTCGGGTCGGTTGGTTTAAATTATATTTCTGTTCCGCCTTATGGCTGGTATATTTGAATTTGACTTAATCAGGATACCGCCATTCCGGACGGTTGGTTTAAAATATCACAAGATTATATATATATTATTGGGAGATATCTAAATAGTGAATAGTAGAAGTTAATTCCTTTTACCTTAGCATTTCTTTTTATTACTTTTCAGCAATTTCATTTTATGTCTTTTAAGTTTATATTAACTTTAGTTATGTGTTGTAACTAAGTTAAATATCTAGGGTTGTGATAAAATCTAATATCACCGATTTAAAAAGGGTTAGATTATAGTTTGGGTAATTAAAGAATTATTTGTTGAGTCATAACCTTAATGCCTTTTTATTAACTGATCACTAATAAAATTGATTAGATAAAACTTAAAATGAACTAGACATAGAGATTTTAAGTTTAAAGACCTTATACTCAACAACCCACGATCTTCTTTAAGGATAGATAAACCTTTAATAGATTTCCTTACATGATAGACATATACCTGTCGGGCGGGGGTAATCAATAATTGGAATTTAATCTTAATGAATCTAGGTAATTTAATTGACATAGACATATGGTTCAATTGATTATTCTAGGTATTTGTAAATGACCATCGGAAGAGGCTTTTACATAATTTAGTATTCCAGATTAATAATTCAATAATTTACCTAACTATGAAATAATACACACTTCATTTTAAAAGATATTAGAATGATTCACAACCATAGATCTTTGAGTCTTTTATTTTCCTTAGTATTTTCTTTTGTCTTTTTATCTTTTTATTTATTTAGCAAATCTACAAATCAAATCATTTCAAGCAATCAATCACTTCCCCCTCAATTAGATATTTGTAAATAAATAGTATCAACAATTAATAACAACAGTAGGAATTAAGTCCTCGTGGGATCGATATTTTTATACTACTTGAACGATACGTGCGCTTGCGTTATACTTGTGTGTTTACGCCGGTCAAGTTTTTGGCGCCGTTGCCGGGGACTTATTTTTCTTGAGTTATTAATTTTGAAGCTATCTAATTTACTTGTATCTAATTTTCTTTATTATTATCTGTACTTTTTATTTCTTCCTTTTGTTTTCAGGTGATTAAAAATGGAACATTTTGAAAGATTACGAGCTTTACTAGAAAAAGATACACCCCAAATCCAGGAGCAACAGTCTAGTTTTCTGAGGCCTGTTGTCCAGCCCAACAACTATCACTGGAAGCCAGAACCAAACAATACTACATTTGCTCATCAGAATGAAATGGGAAGATGTGTAATTTGTGATGGTAACCACCCGAGCGATCAATGTATATACCTTTCAGAGTGGCAGAATTATTGGAATCATTCAAGGTACGAAGAATCATCACATTTTCCATCTTATCCACCATCCATCTACGATCTTCATTCAGAACCAGATCCATCAGAGGAAGATCAGTTGATTCACATGCTCAAAAATTTGTTCGAGGAACGGGAAGCTCTATTTGATGTACAAATTCAGAGTCAAGCGGCGTCTATACAAAGGATGACAGATCAAGTTAGACAATTAACAGAGAACCTGAATCACATATCTCACGGAGCAAATTCAAATAATACTGAAGAAGCCTTCGAATATCCTGAGATTCATCATGACATCATAACAGAGGACGAGGCTGAGCAGTATCAAGAATCAGAGGTATCAGTTCAGGAGCCTGCACCAACAAAGTCTCAATTTGATTTTTATTATTCTGACTCTGACGAGGATGAAGAAGCTGAGTTACTTGTACCAACTGCACCAACAAGGAAGGATGAAACTTTCCATCCTCAGAATGCAGATCTTGGAGAATGCTTTGCACTAATGTTTGAAGACGATCTACCTAAGCCAATCAGCTCACTCAGATCAGAGGATGAAGACCTAAAATCTGATATTTCTTTACAATCTCACATTGATATTTCAGGAGCATGCATTTCACAAATGACAGATGAAGAACTCAATGCAGAGATCCTAAAATTCATCTGTGAAGAAAAGGTGGAGCAAGAAGCAGAGCAAATGGAGGAGCATATGTCTGACCAAATTGAAAATCTAGAGCATTCAGGAGAAACATCGCTGTATTGGGGAGTACAAATCAAAGATATCGCCAAAAAGCTTGACATAATGGAAATCCCATTCCAAGTCAAGCACCATACAAGACCTCATCATTTTCTTTCTTTCTTTTAGAATCACTGGAGCAACAAAGATTAAAAAGGTGGCACAAGCACTGAATGAGACAAAACTCTTTTTGCCACTTTACCGTTGGAAGAGACCCTTCAAAAGCAACGCACATGGGAATGTCTTTAATCGACGGACATCCAAAACGACGTTGAAACCGCCTTGATAGATGGATTTCAGTCACGTCTGGCTGAAGACGAAAAATTTAGCGCTAGCAGGGATGCAACCCATGCAGTTTGTTGTAATTTTTGTTTTCATATTTCATGTTATAGAATTTTTAATTTTGTGTGTTGTTTTGTAGAGAAAAGCACAAACGGAGCATTTTAAGACAGAAGGAATGGTGTTTGGCAATCATAAAGATGAGAACCAATTCATTAGCGATGGCTGAGTAAAGAATTAATTCTTGAGACACATCCTAAATGAATTTATATTAAGTGAATGGCGTATTGCGTACACAATTCTGTTGCCTTAATTATTGCTTTGATTTGCTTTTCTTTTGTTATTTTCTTTTATTTTCGTAGACAAGATCCATACTTTTTGACCTTTCGCGATTGCTTTTGTTTTATTTTGCTAAAAAGCTTCATTTGGAAGATACTAGTGCTATTATTACTCACCCTTTTTCAGGTACTATAAATTCAGCCCGTCATTGCACTTTTGAAGGCATCCAGAGTTAAGAAATAAATACATAAAAAATGGAAGCCACTTCAAGAAGACGAGTTGAAAACATCTGTGTGTTTTGCGGTAGTAGTGTTGGTGCTAAACCACAATACATAGAAGCAACACAGGAATTGGGTCGAGTCTTAGCTGCAAGGAATATGCACTTAATATATGGCGGAGGCAATCTTGGACTAATGGGGATCGTTTCAAAGGCCGTACAAGAAGGAGGCAGTCATGTTTTGGGAATCATCCCAAAACCCTTGGCAGATGCAAATCTTATTGAACCATCAAACGGAGAGGAACTGATCGTGCCAGGTATGTCTGAACGACTAGTGGAAATGATTAACCGTTGCTGATGCTTTTATTGCTTTGCCAGGTGGCTTGGGTACATTGGAGGAAATTTTTATAGTACTATCTTGGGCGAACCTGAACATACACCAGAAATTGCTTGGACTGCTCAACGTTGATGGATTTTATGATTTTATTTGTGTGTTTCTTGATGATGCCCGGAGAAATGGGTTCGTGTCAAAACCTATGAAAGAACTCCTCTATACTGCCAGAACTGCTCCGGATCTAATAGACCAACTCTTAGCCCATGAACCACAAGTTGACCCTGTCATTTCAAAGATAAAATGGTCCGATGATGATCGTGGTAAGAGGCGTCGTATTAATCTGGATCTTAACCTTTAATTTCCTGTAGTAATTCAGCCAACCAGGTATTATCTTCTAAACTCTTCTTCTACTATTTAAGACATTGGGGACAATGTCTCATTTAGGTTTGGGGGTGAGGAATAGTTAATAGTATCTTGTTTATAGTTTGTGTTTTTATTTTTAGTCCAAAATTTTTCGAAAAATACAAAAAAAATTAAAAAAATTAATAAGAACACAAGGGCATATTTAAAGCTAGGTGATGGTTTGGTGTCTTCCTTCACTCACTACCTTTTTATGAGGAAAAGCTGTGAAGGCACCCAGATAATCATTCACTTGTAGCGTGTTGTGACAGACTAGTTTGGAGGACTCGTTGTTTATTCCTGACAACAAGCGATAAGAGCCTAAGGGGCTTGGGTATTTAAGTGAGCCTCGCTCCACCTTCCCTCTGGGGAATCTACAACGGGAAGTCCATTCGACAGTTAGTCACACACCATAAATTCGTTGGCACGTACCATAAGGTATAAAAAAGGTGCGTTCACTTGGTCGCTTGAACCCTTGAGTGGGGAGTCCTAGTTGTGAACAATCCTTCGTCAGCAAGAGCCTTTGAAGAAAAAAAAAACATGTAAATTATAGTCTTATGACTAGTAGAAATATGTGGTTGTTATGTTGACTAAAAAGATGAAATTGGTAATAAATAGTTGTGTAAGGAATTTCCACTCCTGAGACGTATTTCAAACCTAATTCAAAACAAGTTAATTTTTGTTTATTCACTTTTGAATTATTTAATGTGTGAATTCTCCATTAAACTGATTAAAATAGATCTTCATATACTTAGTTGGCAGATATTATCAACATGCATAGTAACATAAGGACATAGGATAAAATTGAAAAGATTGTAATATTCAGTGCTATAGTTTAATTGGAAAAGCATCTAAAAAAAGTGATGGAATAAAAAAAAAAAAAAAAAAATCTGAGATCCGAGTTATTAAGTCTGTAAGGGTGTTTTAACACCTAGTGCCATAAAACCAACTGGTTTGGGAGTCATTGGCCAAAGCTCGTTACATGGATCAAAAATGATGAAAAATATATATATATATATATAAATATCTGAAGTCTGAGTAATTAAGTCCGTAGGGGTGTTTTAACACCTGATGCCCTAAAACCAACTGGTTTGGGAGTCACCGATCTAAAGCTCGCTACATAGATGGAAGGTATTGTATATATAATAAAATAAGAAAAAATCAAAAAAAAAAAAAAAATCAGAAAAATCAGAAAATCTATTCCATTACTACAAAAAAGATGTGAATTTTGATAAAACTTTGGGACAAAAATATTACTCTCTTATCAACTGCACTTATGACTGTTGAGGGTAAAAATGAGTTGATTAATATTTTGTTGGCTGTGTATATGAAGAATGGTATAAATGATCGGAGAATTTACTTATTCAGTAATTTAGAATGAGACAAAAACTACTAATAAACTTGGAGTAGAAGTTTCACATGATTAGTCACTAACTTCTTTATTCTCTTTTCTCTTTTCTTTTTGCTTTTATGTGCATTAGTTTCACTACCTTTTTACTTTTATAAAAATGTTTGTGGGTATCATTGCTGTAAACCCTCACGAGACTACAACTCGTCCACTAGGGACACCTAGGGGTTTAAAGGCTTGTTGCATATGCTAATGCAATCGTGATCCCTACGAAAGTGGCTTAGTTAAATTTTATTATGTTATTTTTTTTTTGCTCGAGGACTAGCAAAATGTTAGGTTTGGGGGTGTGATGATTGGTAAATGTATCACTATTTCCCACTCATTTAACTTAATATTTTGTATAGTTTCTTGAGTTTTGTGAATATTTTGATGTGTTTTGTGTTATTTTGTAGATAAATAAAGTTTCAGGACATTCTGGAGGTGATTTTGAAGCAAAACTGTGAAATTTGGTGAAATTTGGCAAAAAGGGTATTTTTGTAATTTTGGACGTCCCGACACAAATTTTGGTAATTTTGGGCATTCCGACACCAAAATAAAGTTTCAAGATATTCTGGAGGTGATTTGGAGCAAAATTGTGAAATTTGGCAAAAAAGGTATTTTGGTAATTTTGGGCGTCCCGACACCGAGGGTATTTTGGTAATGCACCACCATGCCACATGTCAAAGATTCAACGAGCCGTCATTTTTAGCACACCATGCCACGTGTCGAAAATTCAGCGATAAAAAAAATAATAATGAAAAAATAAAAATCAGAAAAATAATAAAAAAATAAAAAATCAAAAAATAATAATAAAAAAATTAGATTTTTTTCCCTATAAATAGATTTCGAATTTTTAGTTTCAAATATACCTCTTCCTCTGAAATCCTTATAAATAAATTGAGAGTTCTTCATATTTTCTTCTTTTATTCAGTTTTATTTACGCTTTGTAGTAGTAATTCTATCCATCCATGATGGGGTAACGTCTCTATGCTGAGGTAATAAGGTATTTCTTTTACTTTTGCTATTTAGATTAATCTCTCTTAAAATATAATATATAAACTATTTAAAATCCGAATTAATAAAAAGATACCGTCATTCTAGGTCGGTTGGTTATTCAATTTAAACTGGTTAAACCTGACTTAATGAGGATACCGCCATTCTAGGTCGGTTGGTTTAAATTTATATTTCTGTTCCGCCTTATGGCTGGTATATTTGAATTTGACTTAATCAGGATACCGCCATTCCGGACGGTTGGTTTATAATATCACAAGATTATATATTATATTATTGGGAGATATCTAAATAGTGAATAGTAGAAGTTAATTCCTTTTACCTTAGCATTTCTTTTTATTACTTTTCAGCAATTTCATTTTATGTCTTTTAAGTTTATATTAACTTTAGTTATGAGTTGTAACTAAGTTAAATATCTAGGGTTGTGATAAAATCTAATATCACCGATTTAAAAAGGGTTAGATTATAGTTTGGGTAATTAAAGAATTATTTGTTGAGTCATAACCTTAATGCCTTTTTATTAACTGATCACTAATAAAATTGATTAGATAAAACTTAAAATGAACTAGACATAGAGATTTTAAGTTTAAAGACCTTATACTCAACAACCCACGATCTTCTTTAAGGATAGATAAACCTTTAATAGATTTCCTTACATGATAGACATATACTTGTCGGGCGGGGGTAATCAATAGGGAATTTAATCTTAATGAATCTAGGTAATTTAATTGACATAGACATATGGTTCAATTTGATTATTCTAGGTATTTGTAAATGACCATCGGAAGAGGCTTTACATAATTTAGTATTCCAGATTAATAATTCAATATTTACCTAACTATGAAATAATCACTTCATCTTTTAAAAGATATTAGAATGATTCACAACCATAGATCTTTGAGTCTTTTATTTTCCTTAGTATTTTCTTTTGTCTTTTTATCTTTTTATTTATTTAGCAAATCTACAAATCAAATCATTTCAAGCAATCAATCACTCCCCCCTCAATTAGATATTTGTAAATAAATAGTATCAACAATTAATAACAACAGTAGGAATTAAGTCCTCGTGGGATCGATATTTTTATACTACTTGAACGATACGTGCGTTTGCGTTATACGTGTGTGTTTACGCCGGTCAGGCTGTGGTTCATTTTGTAAGCTATCTGATGTTCCATGTGGTGCTGCATGCTGCCAATGTTCTGGTGTGGCAATGTTCTATATGGGTGCTGATGTGATCCTAGCTGCACCTGGTTCGGTCCAGACCACAATCGATCCAATCCATGTACTAGTTGGACCAATTACACGACATAGGGCTCGGAAGATCAAAGACACTATGGCAGGCCTGGCCCAACACCATGTAGCTGAATTGAACAAGCACGTTCGAGACCTATTGGACTTCAAGGAAGAGGGTTCAAGAGTTATACACTTGACCCAAGTCATCGAGGAGCAGCATAGATCTTTTTCAGTTATTTAGGCTTATTTATTATTTATTTGCTTGCATGGAACCAACGTGGATGACCGTTTTTATTTGTTATTTGAGTTAGTTTATTTTATTTATTTATGGGTTTAAAATGGGCTAGAAATTATGAATTATGGGCTTTTAGTTGGTAATGGGTAGTTTAAGGCTATTTTAGACTTTTTGACTCTCTTAGGGTTTGAGTATGTCATTATTTAAACTAAAAAATAACTCTTAATGAAGCACCCAATTTTAGTGCGTGAATAGTGCTTTTTCTTGAGATTAAGAAAATCTTATATTCGTTCAGTGATTGAACAAAGACTTATCAAAGGGTTGGCATCCTCTGTGGCGTCCAATTTGCTGGCAAAATTCATTCTGAGGCTATCTTCAAGGGTTTTCAAGGACAGGTTCTTTGGGGGTCTACGGGATCTTGGATCGGGTTTTGTCTTTTCATATTCGGATTCATATCAATTGGTTATCAGAGCCAGATTTCAGGTCTGACTTTTATCTTTAATTTTTTTCCGTTTATTCTTTTGTTTCTCTCGGTCTCGCCAATCTTGTTTTTGTGCTGTGTGTCGTTTGCCTGCAAAATTACATGCGGTAAGTTTTCCTTGAATTGCGTATCAGTAAGCCAAAACAAAAAAAAAGGTGAAAAGTTCACGTCTGAAAAAAAAGAAAAGGAAAAGGCTCACGCATGTGAACCACCTAAAAAAAAAAACAAAAAAAAAAACAAACAAAGTTCACTCCTGTGAAAAAAAAAAGAAACTGAAATTGCGACTGTCATAAAAAAAAGGGAAAAGAAAATTGCTTATTGACAATTGCTTTTGTTAGTTTTTTTTTTCTTTCCTTACGTTGCAGTGTGCATTTTGCCTCTTTGTTACAGGTCTGTTTTGTTGCTTTTTTTTCCCTTTCTCTTTATTTTTATGGCATTACATATTCCTTTAGCTATATTAGGTATTTTTGATTATCTTGCGTTGGGGTGAAAATTGGGTATTCTTGATTGATTCGTTCTAGTGTAATCTTGATAATCCTATTTGAAAAAAAAATCAAAAAAAAAAAACATTGATCTTGTTTATTTTATTATTTCCTTTTGCACTCTAGTTTTAAGTTTTATTGATCGAGTATCGTCGTTGCTTCTCGAGTCACGTCTTATATTACTTGATACCCTTATTCCTTTGATTCTTTGTGGATTTTGCTGACTTTTGGACTACAAACGGATTGTGTAATCCATTGGTGGTTAGCGTTCGGCATTGAACAGAGGTAATTATTCGAGGGGAGTGTTTGAGAGAGAGTGAAACACGAGAGCTTGTGAGATTTTGTGAGGTTTTCTTTATTTAATTAATTATTTTTTTTTTCTTGTTATTACTAATCTATTTGTTAAGTAAGATGACAGAGAAAGATATGAACGTGGATGAGAGGTTTAATACCATGGAGAAGAGTATGGCTGAGTTTCGGGAGATGTTTGGAACTATTAATGCGGCAATAGAGAGGTTGTCGAGGGAGGTTACTAGTCTCCAATTCTCTAGTGTTCAGAATGAGGTTGAAGGGCCACAACAATCTAGGCATGAACAAGCAGAGCAACAACCACCTAGGGTACCTATACATGAGGTTGAGGCAGAGAATAATCTGGATGATATAGAGGAGTTGGATGAGTTCGAAGATGAGGAGGATATGTATAGACCACGAGATAGGCGGTATGAGAGGAGATATGACCGGAGGGATATGAGGTTTGATGAACGAAGAGGTTTTCAGAGAGGAGATAGAAGGGCCTATAAGGGAGAAACATGCGATTTGGAGGTAGATTTGGTGACAGATTTGGAGATAGATATGAAAGAGATGCATATGATGAACATAATTTTGACTACCGAAGGGAGTCTGACATGAGAGATCGTGGTAGGAGAGATGATATTGATGGTGACCTAGGAAGTATCAAGATTAAAATTCCATCTTTCCACGACAGAAATGATCCAGAGGCGTACTTGGACTGGGAGAGAAAAATTGAGCTGATCTTTAATTGTCATAGGTATTCTTATGAGGAGAAGGTGAAGTTGGCTGTAATTGAGTTTACAGACTATGCGGTGATTTGGTGGGATCAATTGGTAACTAATAGGAAGAGGAACCGCGAGAGGCCAGTTGAGACTTGGGAGAAGTTAAAGGCTCTCATGCGTAAGAGGTTCATTCCAAACCACTATTATATAGAGTTATATCAGAAGCTACAACATTTGTATCAGGGGTCGAAAAGTGTTGAGGACTATCATACAGAGATGGAGGTAGCGATGATTAGGTTTTTAGGATGGTTAAATAAGGAGATTGCGAGTGTAGTTGAGTTGCATCATTATGTGGAGTTGGAGGATATGCTACATATGGCGATCAAGTAGAAAGACAGTTGAGGAAGAAATCCGCATCTAGATACACTGCACAAGGAACTTCTGCTTGGAGGGGAAGTGGCCTAGTAATGAGCGGAGAGATGAGGGTTTCAATAAGCCCAAATTGATAGTGGTATGGGAAAAGAAATGGAGGTAGGTAGGTTTAAGGTGAAGTCTGAAGTGGTAATTCCAAAATCCAAGGAGGTAAAGTGTTTTAAGTGCTTGGGTATAGGACATTATGCATCACAGTGCCCCAACAAGCGAACACTAATAATGAAGAATGATGTTAATATCGATTCCACAGATGAGGATGTGGAAGATGAGATGCCTGCGTTAGAGGATGCTAATGATGATGATGGAGCATCATACCCACTAGATAACTTATCGCTTGTGTCTAGGAGAGCATTGACAGCAAAGATAGTCGAGGAGGAGACCGAGCAGCAGAGAGAGAATATTTTTCATACTAGGTGTAGTGTGAAGTGAAGTCATGTAGTATGATCATAGATGGGGGTAGTTGCACCAACGTGGCTAGCACAACATTGGTGGCAAGATTGGGATTGTCATGTTTAGCACATCCTAAGCCATATAGGCTACAATGGCTTAATGAGTGTGGTGAGTTCAGGGTGACCAATCATGTATTGTTGACTTTTACCATTGGACCTTACGCGGATGATGTGTTGTGTGATGTGGTACCCATGCAAGCAGGCCACATACTTTTGGGGAGGCCGTGACAGTTCGATAGGAATGTGATACATGATGGGTTTCGAAACAAATATTCATTCCAGCATAAGGGCAAACCCATTACATTATACAATTTGACACCAAGACATGTCCATGATGATCAAGTCAAATTGCAGTTGGAAAGAGAAAAAGAGAGAGAGAGAGAAGCCGCATCATTGGGGGGTAAAGTGATAATAGTGAGAAAATGGGATCTAAACTCGAGAGTGGGGGAAACACTGGATTAGAAGTAAACCCAAGGACAAGGGGGCTGAATGAGAGAGTGAGAAGAAAGAGAGTGAAAAGAGTTTTTATCTAGGTGAGAGAGAAGTGATGAGAGCCTACAAATCTAGCAAACTCATGTTGCTGCTAGTGTATAAAGACACACCACAATTTTCTTTACTTACTAACACTAACAGTTCACTTCCTGTTTTTATTTCTTCTATTTTGCAGGAATTTGAAGACGTGCTCACATAGGACATCCCTAATGGGCTCCCACCCATTCGAGGGATAGAACATCATATTGATTTCGTACCTGGAGCTGTCATACCTAATAGAACCGCATATAAGAGTAATCATGAGGAGACCAAGGAACTCCCGAGGCAAGTTGAGGAGCTGATGGAGAAGGGTTACGTACGAGAGAGTATAAGCCCGTGTGCAGTACCTGTATTATTTTGCCTAAGAAGGATGAGACGTGGCGTATGTGCGTGGATTGTCGTGCCATCAATAATATCAAGTATCGACATCCCATTCCTAAACTAGATGATATGTTAGATGAACTACATGGATCTAAGATTTTCAGTAAAATTGACCTTAAGAGTGGATATCACCAGATTCGTATGAGAGAGGATGACAAGTGGAAAACCGCTTTTAAAACTAAGTACGGGCTATATGAGTGGTTAATAATGCCTTTTGGTTTAACAAACGCCCCTAGTACTTTTATGAGACTTATGAACCATGTGTTGTGTGCATGTATAGGGAAGTTTTTAGTGGTCTATTTTGATGACATATTAGTATACAGTAAATCTTTAGAGGACCATGTAGGTGATTTGAAATGTGTGCTTGATATTTTAAGAAAAGAAAAATTATTTGCTAATTATAAGAAATGCACATTCTGCATGGATAGAGTCATTTTTTCTTGGTTTTGTAGTGACTGCAGATGGCATAAAGATGGACGAGGAGAAAGTTAAAGCGATTAGAGACTGGCCACCACCTACCACAGTGTCGGAGGTACGAAGTTTTCATGGATTGGAAAGTTTCTACAGGCGTTTTGTGAAGGACTTCAGTAGCATAGCAGCACCATTGACTGAGGTAGTCAAGAAGACTATTGGATTTCAGTGGGGGTGAAGCTCAAGAGAATGCTTTTCAGACTCTCAAGGAAAGGTTATGCACGGCACCAGTTCTCGCACTACCTAATTTTGAGAGCACATTTGAGATAGAGTGTGACGCAAGTGGCATAGGTATTGGGGCGGTATTGATGCAAGAGAAAAGACCTATTGCGTACTTTAGTGAGAAGTTGAATGGAGCAGCTCTGAGATATCCCACGTACGATAAGGAGTTGTATGCACTTGTTCGAGCACTGGAGAATTGGCAGCATTACCTATGGCCTAAAGTTCGTGATACACACAGATCATGAGAGTTTGAAACACCTTAAAGGGCAAGGAAAACTTAACAAGAGGCATGCTAAATGGATGGAGTTTGTAGAGACATTCCCGTACGTCATTTTCTATAAACAAGGTAAGGAAAATATAGTTGCAGATGCTTTGTCACGCAAGTATGTTTTTACTTACTTCTTTAGGTGCTAAAATGTTAGGGTTTGAATTTATTAAAGAGCTTTATACATGTGATATGGATTTTTGTGATATATATGCTGCATGTACTAAATCTGCATTTAGTAAATTCTACCAACATGAGGGATTTCTGTTTAGTGAAAATAGTTATGCATTCCTTCTTGTAGTATGCGTGAGCTATTAGTGAGAGAGGTTCATGGAGGCGGACTAATGGGACATTTTGGAATTAGTAAGACCCTAGAAACCTTAAAAGAGCATTTTTATTGGCCTAGGATGAAGCGCGATGTAGAGCGAATTTGTGATCGGTGTCTCACTTGTAGAAAGGCCAAATCTAGGATGAGGCCTCATGGATTATATACTCCATTACCTGTACCTAGTGAACCATGGGTAGATATTTCGATGGATTTTATGTTGGGTTTACCTAGGACTAAACGAGGGAAGGATTCCATTTTTGTAGTGGTGACCGGTGCGATCACACGCGTATAACGCAAGCACACGTATCATTCAAGTAGTATAAAAAGTATCGATTCCACGAGGACTTAAAACCTTTTGTTATTATTTATGAAGTCAAAATTTTATGAGTATCTAATGGATTGGTTATTTGATTGGATGGTGACTTTAAACTTAAAACAAGTAAATGAAATTGCTTGAAAGTAGATTTAGGAAAATTAAATTTTATAAAACTATCCAGGGTTGTGAATCTTTCCAATATCATTTTTAAAGATGAAATGGTTATCTTATGGTTGTGTAATATATCGATTTATTAACCTAGAACACGAAATTATGTAAAAGCCTCTTCCGATGGTCATATACAAATACCCAGTGTAACCCGATTAATCATATTCCTATGTCAATTAAGTTATCTGAATTCATTAAGATTAAGTTCCAATTATGGCTACCCCCACTCGACAAGTATATTCCTATCATGTAAGGAAGTCTATTAAAGAGTTATCTATCCTCAAGGAAGATAGTGAGATATTAAGTCTAAGGTCTTAAACCTAAAATCCATTTTCCAAGTTCATTTTAAGTTTACCAGTTCAATTTTATTAATGGCCAGTTAATAAAAAATATTAGGATTAAGGCTCAATAAATAAACATTTATATTACCCTAACTGTAATTTAACCCATTATAAACCAGTGATATTGGATTTCATCACAACCCCAGATAACTGGCTTAGTTACGACACATATTTACGGGTAGTAAAAAACTTAAATAGAATAAAAGACATAAAGTAAAATACTGAAAATTAAATGCTAAAAAGTAAATGCTGAAAGTAAATTACTGAAAAGTAAATGCTGAAAGTAAATTGCTGAAAAGTAAAATACTGAAAGTAAATTGCTGAAAAGTAAATAAAGTAAAAGTACAATAAAAGAAAATGCCGAGGTAAAATGATCCACTTTTATTACTTCTATTTTAGATATTTCCCTTAATATAATGTATTAACTTTTCATGATAATTACCAACCAGCCATATAGGCGGTATCCAGATTAAGTCAAATTAATAATTAATTACCAACCGACCAATCAGGCGGTATCCAGTTTAGTCAGGTTAAAACCAATTTAAATAATTACCAACCGACCAATATGACGGTATCCTCGTTAAGTAAGGTTTTAACTAGTTTATATATTATAATTCATGGAGATTAATCTAAATATTAGTAATAAAAGTTTTACCTTTTACCCCAGCAAAGAGGAGTTACCTCCTCATTACTGAAAAGTAAAAACTGAAAATTAAAGAAAGAAAAGTACTGTGCGTAAAAGTAAATTGCGGAAAGTAAACAGAAAAGTAAAGAAAAGAAAGTGCGAAAGCGGAAATTAATTACTGAAAGCTGTAAATAAATAAACAAGATACAATCTTCTTAGTATTCTTAAGGAATTCCTTAGAATAAAGTATGAATTTACAAATGAAATGGCTTGGTATTTATAGGCGAAATTTTGCCTCCATCAAATCATCCACCAAATCCATTATTAATTGCTCCACTAATTGCTACACCAATTCCATTATTAATTGATCCACTAATTCCTTATCATGTTTGGTGGTGATTTGATAATTTTTATTATTTATTTATTAATTTATTTTTTGCTTTGAAAATGACTTTAATAATTACACACAACACACTTCTGGATGGTTCATCAATTTTGGGCATGAAATCTTCAGAATTCAAATTATTTTGTCTTTCAAAGTTGTAGATCTTTGAGTCTTCTTTAATCTGGAACTTAAATCAGCTCAATTCGATATCGGAGTAAAATATTATGCCCAAAATACGAAAGATGTGGAAAACTGGAATTTCCCGTTAAAACGCCATTACAAGTTTCCAATCTCCAAAATTAATATGTCAAGTCCAATTTTTGCCCTTATTTGACCCACATTTCGTCCTAAATGATTTCATTGTGTCCCAATATTATTTTATCTGCAAAATAAACTAAAACACATCAAAACGTTCATCAAACCCGAGAAACTAAACAAAATATTAAGTAAAAGGGGCGGTAAATATTGATATATTTTCCGCTCATCACACCCCAAACCTAACATTTTGCCAGTCCTCGAGCAAAACAACAAAATAAAATACAAGAAACAATTAAAATTAAAGTAAGCCACTTTCGTAGGGATCACAGTTGCATTTAGCATATGCAACAAGCCTTTAAACCCCTAGGTGTCCCTAGTGGACGAGTTATAGTCTCGTGAGGCTTATATCAACGATACCCACAAACGTTTTACAAAAGTAAAAAGATAATAAAACTAATGCACATAAAAGTAAAAAGACAAGAGAAAAAAGAATAAAAAAGTTAGTGGTGAAACTTCTACTCCAAGTTACCAGTTGTTTTCTTTCTTTCTAAATTACTGAATAAGTAAATTCTCCGATTATATTTATCATTCTCCATATGCAAAGCTGACAAAATATTAATTAACTTATTTTTGCCCACAACAGTCACAAGTGCAGTTTATAAGAGAGTAATATTTTTGTCCTAAAGTTTTATCAGAATTCACACCTTTTTACAGCAATGGAATAATTTTTCTGATTTTTTTTTTGATTTTTGATTTTTGATTTTTGATTTTTGATTTTTGATTTTTGATTTTTGATTTATTTATATACAATATCTTCCATCTATGTAGCGAGTGTTGGGTCGGTGGCTACCAAACCAGTTGGCTTTAGGGTACCATGTGTTAAGACACCCCTACGGACTTAATTACTCAGACTTCAGATATATATATTTTTGCAACATCCTTGATCCATGTAGCGAGCTTTGGGCCAGTGACTCCCAAACTAGTTGGTTTTAGGGCAATAAGTGTTAAAACACCCATGCGGACTTAATTACTCAGATCTCATACGTTTTTTTTTTCTCCAATGTTTTTTGAGATGCTTCCTCCAATTAAACTAGAGCACTGAATATTACAAACTTTTCAATTATAGCTCATGTCCGTATGTTACCATGCATGTTGATAATACTTGCTAACTGAGCATATAAAGATCAATTTTAGTCAATTTTATGGAGAATTCACAAATTAAATAATTCAAAAAGAAATAAACAAAAATTAACTTGTTTTGAAATAGGTTTGAGATACGTCTCAGGAATGGGAACTCCTTACACAGCTATCTCTTACCAATTTCACTTTTTTAGTCAAAATAAAAACAACAAAACGCAAAATATTTTTGTAATTTTTTAAAATTTTTAAAATTTTTTTTTGTATTTTTCAAAAAATTTGGACTAAAAATAAAAACAACACACGACTAAAAACAAGATACTGATCAACTAATTTCCTCCCCCAAACCTAAATGAGACATTGTCCACAATATCTTAAACAGTAGTAAAAGAGTTTAGAAGATAGTACCTGGTTACTGAAATTCTACACGAAAAGTTAAAGGTTAAGATCCAGATTAATCTGACGCCTCTTACCACGATCGTCCTCGGACCAATTTATCTTTGAAATGATAGTGTCAATTTGTGTTTCATAGGCTAAGATTTGGTCAATTAGATCGGAGCAGTTCTGGCAGTGAAAATGAGTTCTTTTAAAGGTTTTGACACGAACCAATTTCTCCGGGCATCATCAAGAAATACACAAAGAAAATCATAAAATCCTTCAACGTTGTACGTCCAAGTGGTTTCTGGTGTATGTTCAAGTTTACCCAAGATAACACTGTAAAAATTTACTCCAATATACCCAAGCCACCTGACAAAGCAATAAAAGCATCAGCACGATTAATTATTTCTACCAGTCGTTCAGACATACCTGGCACAATTAGCTCTTCTCCCTTTGATGGTCCAATAAGATTTGCCTCCGCCAAGGGTTTTGGGATGATTCCCAAAACGTGACTGCCTCCCTCCTGTACAGCTTTTGAAACGATCCCCATAAGTCCAAGATTGCCTCCGCTATATACTAAGTGCATATTCCTTGCAGTTAAGACTCGACCCAATTCCTGTGCTGCCTCTACGTATTGTGGCTTAACACCAACACTAGTACCGCAAAACACACAAATGTTTTCAACTCGTCTTCTTGAAGTGGCTTCCGTGTTTTACTCTGGATGTATTCAAAAGTGAAATGATAGTTGAATTTATAATACCTGAAAAGGGTGAGTAAAATAATAGCACTAGTACCTGCCAAATGACAATTATTAGTTAAACAGTAAAATAAATTGTGATAGTCAAAAAGGTCTGGATCATGTCGGAGAAAATAAAGAAATAACAAAATAAATTACAATTATTAGGAAAAGATAAAGATATATAATATGTACAAGAAATGTAGCGGCTTGATTGACGTTTATGCGTCAGGGACAAGCTTCCCATCCCATTTTCTTGTAAATTGGCAAACATGGTCTTTTTAAGTCAGTTTCCCGAGACTTAACTGTTGTCTTTCTTTTTGAAATTGTGTATGTAATTACGAAAGGCTATGTGAACATATCCACTGAGATGCGTCTCAAGAGTCGAAGATATATCATCTAAAGACTCCTCACTCAAGCCATCCCTAATGAATTTAATTTTTTCTTCACGATTATCAGACACCATTCCTAAAGAACGACAACGAGTATTGAAATTACAGCGTGCACATTTGTAACAAACACCCATTTGCTTAGCTCTACGTTTCTTTGCATATGTGCTTTTTCCAAAACCAGGCAGATGTGAAATAAAAGAGTCAGAAGACTCACCTGCCAATCAGACCCGTGCTTCAATTACCCAACGAATGTCCTTAGGAATACCATGGATTGTTAGTAGTCTCATCCGTTCCATGCGAGCTTTGTAAACTTTCATCAGAGATTTTTGAGGGAGAGAAGGAAATTGATTGTGAAGATTTGCGAGAACTGTTTCCATGGTGAAATGACTTAATCTGCAAAAACTAAACACACAAAATTAAATCACACCAAATCACAATATATACACAAATTGCATGGGTTGCCTCCCTGCGAGCGCTAAGTTTAACATCGTCAGCTAGACGTGACTTCTCGAACGTTAGGCTGGATCTGAAAGTGTGACACTTTCTTTTTGTCGCTCAAATGATTCTCCCCAGTAGTGCTTGACACGCTGATTGTTAACCTTGAATGTTTCATTGGTGTTGGGATCTAGTAACTCAACAGCTCCATATGGAAAAACCTGAGTGATCACAAATGGACCTGATCACCTTGATTTCAACTTTCCAGGGAAAAGTTTCAACCTTGAGTTGTACAACAGCACCTGCTGCCTTGGTTCCAACTGTCTGTGTAATATTTTTCGGTCATGCCATTTCTTGGTCTTTTCTTTGTACAATCTGGCATTCTCATAAGCCTGTAAGCGAAATTCCTCCAATTTGTTGAGTTGGTGGAGTCTTTTCTCTCATGCATCTTGTGGATCAAGATTCAACTTCTTTAGTGCCCAGTACGCCTTGTGCTCAAGCTCAACTGGAAGATGGCACACTTTCCCAAACACCAATCGATATGGGGACATACCAATGGGTGTCTTGTAAGCTGTTCGGTAGGCCCATAATACATCATCCAGTTTTGTTGACCAGTCATTCCTTGTTGATCCAATAGTTCTCTCCAAGATTCTTTTGATCTCTTTGTTTGAAACTTCAACCTGTCCATTTGACTGTGGATTATAAGCAGTTGCAACCTTGTGAGTAACTCCGTATTTGGATAAAAGTGCATCAAAGTATCTGTTGCAAAAATGTGAGCCACCATCACTGATAATTACCCGAGGTGTTCCGAACCGAGTGAAAATATTCTTTTTTCAGGAATTTGATCACCACTTTTGAATCATTGGATGGTAGTGCAATTGCTTCAACCCATTTGGAGACGTAGTCTACATCAACCAGGATGTACAAGTTTCTGAATGATGGAACAAAGGGTCCCATGAAATCTATGCCCCACACATCGAATATCTCAACTTCCAGAATGTTTTGCAATGGTCTTTCAAAGAGTGGGCCAGAACAAACCTGATTGTAAGACTTTGGCTGCAGTTTTATTTCCGCTGAAGTATCCGCCGTATGGTGACGAATGAAAGTGTTACAGAACACTGTTGACCTCCTCCTATGGAACACACCGTCTCAATAATTGATCAGCACACCATTTGAACATGTACGGCTCATCCCAGACACAGTGCTTGACTTCTTTGAAGAATTTCTTCTGTTGCTGAGTTGTCCATTCCAACGGCCATTTTCCTGACACAATGTAGTTGACATAGTCAGCATACCAATAGGCATCTTGCTGTTTCATGGCAAACATCTGTTCATCTAGAAAAGTTTATTTGATTGTCAGTTCTTTGCCAGCTGTTTCTCCATTCTCGAGCCTCGATAGATGATCTACCACCTGATTCTCTGTCCATTTCCTGTCTCTGATCTCCACGTCAAATTCTTGCAGAAGAAGTATCCAACGGATCAATCTGGGTTTGGCATCTTTCTTCGTGATCAGATATTTGATTACTGAATGATCTGTGTAGACCACCACTTTGGGACCTAGTAGATATGAGCATAATTTGTCAAAAGCTTACACAACTGCGAGCAACTCCTTTTCAGTGGTTGTGTAGTTGAGTTGAGCTTCATTCAGAGTTCTGCTGGAGTAGTAAATGGTGTGGAAAATCTTTGCTTTGCGTTGTCCCAAAACTGCACCTACAGTAAAATCACTAGCATCGCACGTTACTTCAAATGGAAGGGTCCAGTTTGGTGCTACAATGATGTGGGCAGAAAGCAGCTTTTGTTTTAAGATCTCAAAAGCTTCCTAGCATTCTTTGGTGAAGTTGAAAGGCACATCCTTCTCCAGAAGATTGCACAGAGGTTTAGCAATCTTGGAAAAGTCTTTGATAAATCTCCTGTAAAAACCTGCATGTCCGAGAAAGCTCCGAATCCCTTTGACAGATGTCGGCGGAGATAGTTTTTCAATTGTTTCAATCTTTGCTTTGTCTACCTCGATTCCCTTTTGTGAGATCCGGTGTCCAAGAACAATACCTTCATGTACTATGAAATAGCATTTCTCCCAATTGAGTACCAGGTTTGTATATTTGTACCTTTGTAACACCTGTTCCAAATTTTGCAAGCAGTGGTCAAAAGAGTCTCCAAACACAGAGAAGTCATCCATGAAAACCTCCATACTCTGCTCCAGCATGTCTGAGAATATGGCCATCATGAAACGCTGAAATGTAGCAGGAGCATTACATAATCCAAATGGCATCCTACGGAAAGCAAAAGTATCACATGGACATGTAAATGTAGTTTTCTCCTGATCTTCTGGTGCGATGGAAATCTGATTGTACCCTGAATATCCGTCCAGAAAATAATAGAACTCATGTTCCGCTAGTCTGTCCAGCATCTGATAATGAATGGCAACGAAAAATGGTCATTCCGTGTTGCTTTGTTCAACTTTCGGTAATCTATGCATACTCTCAATCCATTCACCGTTCTGGTTGGTATTAACTCGTTCTTTTCATTGGTAACCACATTGATTCCTCATTTCTTCGGCACACACTGTATAAGACTCACCCAAGTACTATCTGAGATGAGGTAAATGATGCCAGCATCCAACCATTTTATGATTTCTTTCTTTACGACCTCCTTCATGATTGGATTGAGTCTCTGTTGATGCTCCACTGTGGGTTTGTACTCATCATTCATCAAAATCTTGTGCATGAAAAATGATGGACTAATGCCTCAAATATCTGCTATAGTCCAGCCAATGGCTCTTTTGTGTTCTCGTAATACTCTCTGAAACTTTTCTTCATGCTCTAATGTTAGTGAAGAAGAAATAATAACAGGTAATTCAGAAGAGTTTCCAAGAAATGCATACCTGAGATGGCTCGGAAGTAACTTCAGCTCCAGCTGTGGTGGTTCTTCAATCGAAGGCTTGATTCGATCTTTCTTTGGCAGTTCCAGGCTTTCCACTTGTGGTGTCGCTTTGAATCGGAATGGTTTGTCAAGGTAGTTGATACATTCCAGGATTTCAACATCTAGTTCATTGTCAATCATGTTGGTGATGCAAGCTTCAAGTTTGTCCGTGGGAGTTGTATCAGTATCCTGAACGATACTATCAACAACATCAATTCTGAAACATTCTTCTTCCTTTTCATTGCTCGGGAATTTCATGTCTTTGAAAACATGGAAGGTAACTTCTTGGTCTTGAACTTTCATGGTCAGTTCTCATTTTTGTACATCAATCAAAGTTCGTCCTGTCGCCAAGAATGGTCTTCCAAGGATGATAGGTACATCTTTGTCTTCTTCCATGTCAAGGATAATGAAATCTGCTGGAAGAATGAGTTTGTCGACTTTGACCAGCAAATCTTCAACAACACCTCTTGGAAATGCGAGCGTTCGATCAGCAAGTTGTAGTGAGACCGAGTTAGGCATTGCTTTTCCAATTTGCAGTTTCCTGTAAATAGAAAAAGACATCAAATTAACACTTTTACCTAAGTCACAAAAATCCTTACCGATATATTGTTCTCCGATGGTGCATGGGACAGTGAAACTACTAGGATCTTTCAACTTTGAGGGAAGTTTCATCTGAATGATGGCACTGCATTCTTCCGTCAATGCTACTGTCTCGTAATCTCCCAATCTCTTTTTTCATGAAAGAATGTCTTTCATGAATTTTACATAGTCGGGCATTTCTTCCAAGGCTTCTACAAATGAAATGTTGATGTGAAGCTTTTTGAATACCTCCAGGAATCGAGCAAACTGCTTGTCCAGTTTGTTTTTCTGAAGTCGCTGTGGAAAAGGTGGAGGTGGAGTGATCTGATCTTTTTCTTTTTCCTTTGCTTCTTTTTCCTCCATTTGTGGAACTACATCTTTTGAAACTTCCTCAATTGTTGCCTTGATTCCAACATCTTTGTTGATTTCAGTACCGCTTTTCAAGGTGATGGCTTGACATTGCTCCTTCCCTCGGTTCCTTGGATTTGGTTTTGTGTTGCTGGGAAGATTACCTGGCGGTCTGTAACTCTGAGCATTGGCCAGTTGTCCCATTTGATTCTCCAGTGCTTTGATAGAGGCTGAATGGTTTTGATTCAATGCTACTTGATTTTGAACCATAGCTGTTAAAGCATCGTATTTTGCTTCTTGCTTCTTCAACTGGGCCATCACTTCTATTATTCCTGGTTCTTTTTCATGCTTCTGGCTTTTATTTGGTTGTTGGAATCCATGTGGTAGGTAGTTCTTTTGCCCTGAATTATTGCTCCATGCGAAATTGGGGTGATTCCTCCACCCTGGGTTGTAGGTGTTGGAATATGGATTATTCCACTGTCTGTTGAAATTGTTGACGTAGTTCACCGTTTCTTTATGTTGAATTGGTTCTGATGCTCCTCCATATGGTGAACTTGTGGTTCCAGCGATGTTCACAACTTGTGTGCTAAGTGTTTCTAGACATTTGCATATCTGATCCAGCCTGGTATTCACTGTTGTGTTTGCTCCAACATCATAAATTCATGCAATTCTTTGGATCATGCTCCTTTCTGTTGGCCATAAAGATTTGTTGTTGGCCATTTCTTCAATTAAGTCCCAGGCCTGATCTTCTCATTTTTCCATCAAAGCTCCTCCAACAACAACATCAATTGTGGTTCTCATTATTCCAGAAAGTCCATTGTAGAAGGTTTGGACTTGTAGCCACTTTGCGATCTCATGATGAGGACATTTTCGGAGTAAATCTTTGAATCTTTCCCAAGCTTCGCAAAGGGATTCTGAATCTTGTTGCACGAAGGATGTGATGTCATTCCTCAACTTTGCAGTTCTGGCTGGTGGAAAGTACTTTGCAAGGAATTTGGTGGCTAGAGTGTTCCAAGTTGTGATGGAACCTGCTGGTAACGAATGTAGCCAAGCTTTGGCTCTGTCTTTCAGAGAATATGGAAAAACTCGAAGTCTCATTGCTTCTTCAGCTGCTCGGTTGTAATTGAAAGTACCGTAAACTTCCAGGAAGTTGCTGATGTGGGCATTAGGATCTTCAGTTGCATTTCCCCCAAATTGTACTGACTGCTGAATCATCTGGATGCATGTTTTGATGTCACCCGCATTTGATGGTAAGGGAGGAAGTACAATACAAGAAATGAGTCCGTCAACCACCAGAATCGTTCTGTCTCGAATGGGAATCGGTGGTGCAACGTTCAAAGGTTCAGGTTCCATGTTAATGATTGCTTCTTGGCCTTCTCGCCTTTCCATTCTCAACTGTCTGATGGTTCTTTCAATTTCTGGGTCAAACGGTCGGAGTTCAAAGCTTCTGGTTCGTCTCATGTAGTTTCTGAGAACCTGAAACATAAGAAAACAAAAATATTAAGTAAAAAATTAGGCTTATTTATTATTTATTTGCATGCATGGAACCAACATGGATGACCGTTTTTATTTATTATTTGGGTTAGTTTATTTTATTTATTCATGGGTTCAAAATGGGCTAGAAATTATGAATTATGGGCTTTTAGTTGGTAATGGGTAGTTTAGGGCTATTTTAGACTTTTTGGCCCTCTTAGGGTTTGAGTATGTCATTATTTAAACTAAAAAACAAATGTTAATGAAGCACCCAATTTTTAGTGCGTGAATAGTGATTTTTCTTGAGATCAAGAAAATCTTATCATCGTTCAGTGATTGAATAAAGACTTATCAAAGGATTGGCATCCTTTGTGGCGTCCAATTAGCTGGCAAAAATCATCTGAGGCTATCTCCAAGGGTTTTCAAGGACATGTTCTTTGGGGGTCTACGGGATCTTGGATCGGGTTTCGTCTTTTCATATCCTGATTCGTATCAATTGGTTATCAGAGTCAGATTTCAGGTCTGACTTTTATCTTTAATTTTTTTTCATTTTTTCTTTTGTTTCTCTCGGTCTCGCCAATCTTGTTTTTGTTGCTGTGTGTCGTTTGCCTGCAAAATTACATGCTGTAAGTTTTCCTTGAATTGCGTATCAGTAAGCCAAACAAAAAAAAAAGGAGAAAATTTCACGTCTGAAAAAAAAAAGGAAAAGGAAAAGGCTCACGCCTATGATCCACCAAAAAAAAAAAAAAAAAAAACAAACAAAGTTCACTCCTGTGAAAAAAAAAAACAAAAAAAAGAAAGAAAATGAAATTGCGACTGTCATAAAAAAAAAGGGAAAAGAAAATTTTCTTATTGACAATTGCTTTTGTTAGCTTTTTTTTTCTTTCCTTACGTTGCAATGTGCATTTTGGCTCTTTGTTACAGGTCTGTTTCGTTGCTTTTTTTTTTTCCTTTCTCTTTATTTTTATTTCCTGGCATTACATATTCCTTTAGCTATATTAGGTATTTTTGATTATTTTGCGTTGGGGTGAAAATTGGGTATTCTTGATTGATTCGTTCTAGTGTAATCTTGATAATCCTATTTGAAAAAAAATCAAAAAAAAAAACATTGATCTTGTTTATATTATTATTTCCTTTTGCACTCTAGTTTTAGGTTTTATTGATCGAGTATCGTCGTTACTTCTCGAGTCACGTCCTATATTACTTGATACCCTTATTCCTTTGATTCCTTTTAGATTTTGCTCACTTTTGGACTACACACGGATTGTGTAATCCATTGGTGGTTAGCGTTCGCCATTGAACAGAGGTAATTATTCGATGGGAGTGTTTGAGAGAGAGTGAAACACGAGAGCTTGTGAGATTTTATGAGGTTTTCTTTATTTAATTAATTATTTTTTCTTGTTATTACTAATCTATTTGTTAAGTAAGATGGCAGAGAAAGATATGAACGTGGATGAGAGGTTTAATACCATGGAGAAGAGTATAGTTGAGTTCCGGGAGATGTTTGAAACTATGAATACGGCAATAGAGAGGTTATCTAGGGAGGTTACTAGTCTCCAATTCTCTAGTGTTCAGAAGGAGGTTGAGGGGCCACAACAATCTAGGTAGGAGCAAACAGAGCAACAACCACATAGGGTACCTATACATGAGGTTGAGGCAGAGAATAATCTGGATGATATAGAGGAGTTGGATGAGTTCGAAGTTGAGGAGGATATGTATAGACCACGGGATAGGCGGTATGAGAGGAGATATGACCGGAGGGATATGAGGTTTGATGAACGGAGAGGTTTTCAGAGATGAGATAGAAGGGCCTATGAGGGAGAAAACAAACGATTTGGAGGTAGATTTACTGACAGATTTGGAGATAGATATGGGAGAGATGCATATGATGAACATAATTTTGACTACCGGAAGGAGCCTGACAGGAGAGATCATGGTAGGAGAGATGATATTGATGGTGACCTAGGTAGTATCAAGATGAAAATTCCATCTTTCCACGGCAGAAATGATCCAGAGGCGTACTTGGACTGGGAGAGAAAAAATGATCTGATCTTTAATTGTCATAAGTATTCTGATGAGAGGAAGGTGAAGTTGGCTGCAATTGAGTTTACAGACTATGTGGTGATTTGGTGGGATGAGTTGATAACTAATAGGAGGAGGAACCGCGAGAGGCCAGTTGAGACTTGGGAGGAGTTAAAGGCTCTCATGCGTAAGAGGTTCATTCCAAACCACTATTATATAGAGTTATATCAGAAGCTACAACATTTATATTAGGGGTCGAAAAATGTTGAGGACTATCATACAGAGATGGAGAGATGAGGGTTTCAATAAGCCCAAAGCTGATAGTGGTATGGGAAAAGAAGTGGAGGTAGGTAGGTTTAAGGTTAAGTCTGAAGTGGTAATTCCAAAATCCAAGGAGGTAAAGTGTTTTAAGTGCTTGGGTATAGGACATTATGCATCACAGTGCCCCAACAAGCGAACACTAATAATGAAGAATGATGTTAATATCGATTCCACAGATGAGGAGGTGGAGGATGAGATGCATGCGTTAGAGGATGCTAATGATGATAAGGGAGCAGCGTACCCACTAGATAACTTGTTGCTTGTGTCTTGGAGAGCATTGACAGCAAAAATTGTGGAGGATGAGACCGAGAGCAGCAGAGATAGAATATTTTTCATACTAGGTGTAATGTGAATGGGAAGTCATGTAGTATGATCATAGATGGGGTTAGTTGCACTAACGTGGCTAGCACAGCCTTGGTGGCACGATTGAGATTGTCATGTTTAGCACATCCTAAGCCATATAGGCTACAATGGCTTAATGAGTGTGGTGAGGTTAGAGTGACCAAGCAGGTATTGTTGACTTTACCATTGGACCTTACACGGATGAGGTGTTGTGTGATATGGTACACATGCCAGCAGGCCACATACTTTTGGGGAGGCCGTGGCAGTTCGATAGGAAGGTGATACATGATGGGTTTCGAAACAAATATTCATTCCAGCATAAGGGCAAACCCATTACATTATACCCTTAACACCAAGACAGGTCCATGATGATCAAGTCAAATTATAGTTGGAAGGAGAAAAAGAGAGAGAGAGAGAGAAGCCGCATCCTTGGGGGGGGGGGGGGTAAGAGTGATAATAGTGAGAAAATGGGATCTAAACTCGAGAGTGGGGGAAACACTGGGATTAGAAGTAAACCCAAGGAAAAGAGGCTGAGGGAGAGACTGAGAAGAAAAGGAGAGTGAAAAAAAGTTTTTATCTAGGTGAGAGAGAAGTGAGGAGAGCCTACAAAGCTAGCAAACTCATGTTGCTGCTAGTGTATAAAGTCACACCACAACTTTCTTTACTTACTAACACTAACAATTCACTTCCTATTTCTATTTCTTCATTTTTGCAGGAATTTGAAGACGTGCTCACAGAGGACATCCCTAATAGGCTCCCACCCATTCGAGGGATATAACATCATATTGATTTCATACCTAGAGCTGTCATAACTAATAGACCCGCACATAGGAGTAATCCTGAGGAGACCAAGGAACTTCAGAGGCAAGTTGAGGAGCTGATGGAGAAAGGTTACGTACGAGAGAGTATGAGCCCGTGTGTAGTACCGGTATTATTAGTGCCTAAGAAGGATGAGACGTGGCGTATCTCCATGGATTGTCATGCCATCAATAATATAAAGTATCAACATCTATTCCTAGACTATATGATATGTAAGATGAACTACATGGATCTAAGATTTTTAGTAAAATTGACCTTAAAATTGGATATCACCAGATTCGTATGAGAGAGGGTGACGAGTGAAAGACCGCTTTTAAAACTAAGTATGGGCTATATGAGTGGTTAGTAATGCCTTTTGGTTTAACAAACGCCCCTAGTATTTTTATGAGACTTATGAACCATGTGTTACGTGCATGTATAGGGAAGTTTGTAGTGGTATATTTTGATGACATATTAGTATACAGTAAATCTTTAGAGGACCATGTAGGTCATTTGAAATGTGTGCTTGATATTTTAAAAAAAGAAAAATTATTTGCTAATTATAAGAAATGCACATTCTGCATGGATAGAGTCGTTTTTCTTGGTTTTGTAGTGACTGCAGATGGCATAGAGATGGACGAGGAGAAAGTTAATGCGATTAGAGACTGGCCACCACCTACCACAGTGTCGGAGGTACGAAGTTTTCATGGATTGGCAAGTTTCTACAGGCGTTTTGTGAAGGACTTCAGTAGCATAGTAGCACCATTGACTGAGGTAGTCAAGAAGACTGTTGGATTTCAGTGGGGTGAAGCTCAAGAGAATGCTTTTCAGACTCTCAAGGAAAGGTTATGCAGTGTACCAGTTCTCACACTACCTAATTTTGAGAGCACATTTGAGATAGAGTATGACGCAAGTGGCATAGATATTGGGGCGGTTGATGCAAGAGAAAAGACCTATTGCGTAATTTAATGAGAAGTTGAATGGAGCAGCTCTGAGATATCCCACGTACGATAAGGAGTTGTATGCACTTGTTCGAGCACTGGAGAATTGGCAGCATTACCTATGGCCTAAAGAGTTCGTGATACACACAGATCATGAGAGTTTGAAACACCTTAAAGGGCAAGGAAAACTGAACAAGAGGCATGCTAAATGGATGGAGTTTGTAGAGACATTCCCGTACGTCATTTGCTATAAATAAGGTAAGGAAAATATAGTTACAGATGCTTTGTCACACATGTATGTTTTACTTACTTCTTTAGGTGCTAAAATGTTAGGGTTTGAATTTATTAAAGAGCTTTATACATGTGATGTGGATTTTTGTGATATATATGTTGCATGTACTAAATCTTCATTTAGTAAATTCTACCAGCATGAAGGATTTCTGTTTAGAGAAAATAAGTTATGCATTCCTTCTTGTAGTATGCGTGAGCTATTAGTGAGAGAGGCTCATGAAGGCGGAATAATGGGACATTTTGGAATTAGTAAGACCCTAGAAACCTTAAAGGAGCATTTTTATTGGCCTAGGATGAAGCGCGATGTAGAGCGAATTTGTGATCGGTGTCTCACTTATAGAAAGGCCAAATCTAGGGTGAATCCTCATAGATTATATACTCCGTTACCTGTACCTAGTGAACCATGGGTAGATATTTCGATGGATTTTGTGTTGGGTTTACCTAGGACTAAACGAGGTAAGGATTCTATTTTTGTAGTGGTTGATAGATTTAGCAAGATGACACATTTCATTGCATGTCATAAAACTGATGATGCCACCAACATATCAGACTTATTCTTTAGAGAGTTTGTACGAATACATGGGATTCCTAGGAGTATAGTTTCTGATAGAGATGTCAAGTTCTTGAGTCATTTCTGGAAGGTTTTGTGGGGTAAGTTAGGGACTAAATTACTTTATTCTACTACGTGTCACCCTCAAACAGATGGACAGACAGATGTGGTCAATAAGACTTTGACTCAATTGCTTCGCACCATAGTCACTAAGAATCTAAAATCATGGGAAGAGTGTTTGCCATTTATAGAGTTTGCATACAATATGTGCATTCATTCTTCTATTTCATATTCACCTTTTGAAATTGTATATGGCTTTAACCCACTAACGCCATTGGATTTATTGCCTTTGCCTGTTGAGGAAAGAATATGTTTAGATAGGAAAAAGAAAGCAGAATTAGTGAAACAAATACACGAGAAAGCACGTGAACACATATTACGGAAAAATGAGCAGTACGCTTCTCATGCGAATAAAGGCCGTAAACGCGTGGTGTTTGAGCCTGGTGATTGGGTTTGGTTACACATGTGTAAGGAAAGGTTTCCGGCTCAACGAAGATCCAAGCTTCAACCTCGAGGAGATGGTTTTTTTCAAGTCGTCGAAAGGATCAATGATAATACATATAAGCTTGATCTGCCTGGTGAGTATAATGTTTCTGCTTCATTTAATGTTTCTGATTTGTCCCCTTTTGATGCAGGTGTCGATTCGAGGTCGAATCATTTTCAAGAGGGAGGGGATGATGTGATCCTAGCTGCACCTAATTCGGTCCATACTACAATCGATCCAATCCATGTACCAGTTGGACCAATTACACGACACAGGGCTTGGAAGATCAAAGACACTATGGCAGGCCTGGCCCAACGCCATGTAGCTGAATTGAACAAGCACGTTCGAGACCTATTGGACTTCAAGGAAGAGGGTTCAAGAGTTATACACTTTACCCAAGTCATCGAGGAGCAGCATGAATCGTTTTTAGTTATTTAGGCTTATTTATTATTTATTTACATGCATGGAACCAACGTGGATGACCGTTTTTATTTATTATTTGGGTTAGTTTATTTTATTATTATGGGTTCGAAATGGACTAGAAATTAGGAATTATGAGCTTTTAGTTGGTAATGGGTAGTTTAGGGCTATTTTAGACTTTTTGGCTCTCTTAGGGTTTGAGTATGTCATTATTTAAACTAAAAAACAACTCTTAATGAAGCACCCAATTTTTAGTGCGTGAATAGTGATTTTTCTTGAGATTAAGAAAATCTTATCATCGTTCAGTGATTGAACAAAGACTTATCAAAGGGTTGGCATCCTTTGTGGTTCCAATTTGCTGGCAAAATTCATCTGAGGCTATCTCCAAGGGCTTTCAAGGACAGGTTCTTTGGGGGTCTACGGGATCTTGGATCGGGTTTCGTCTTTCATATCCAGATTCGTATCAGGTGCTAGGATATTGTTTATTGAGCTTCCTTTTTTTTTTTTTTTTTAAATGGAGTCTTATGCCTAGTATTGATATAACCAGTCCCCAAAGGGCGTGACTTGGTGGTGTACGGCTCATGATCTCACATTGAGGTCTTGGATTCGAATTTAGGAAGTGCGTTTTTTGTAAGAGTATGAGATAACCGGGGGGTTTATCTGCTCTACTTAAGCCCGAAATTGTTGGTCTGACGATGAGATTTCCAACGATTTCAAAAAAAAAAAAGGGCATTGATATAACCATGTTTTTGTTAGTAGGAATATAATGAGGTAGGGGTGCTTTGTTGGGAGGGTGTTTGTTCAAGATGGAACAGATGTAAATGGGTGTGCCATGGTTTTAATATATACAAGCTGCTTTTAATGAACACCAGAGCAGTGGAAACAAAGAAGGAGAATAACTTATGAAATGTCAGTTTTAAGAGCAATATGCACATAGAAGTTCTCATATGGAGTTGCTACTTGTAGCTCTTTCAAACACACTCACTTGACTGTATCTTAATCAATTGTATCTTACAGTGACTGCCACTTGATTGATTCATGAGAATCTCATTATAACTTTTTTCCATTTTTCCATTTTTTTTTTTTTTTTTTGGGTACATAAATAGATTTTTGTAATTCTAAACATCCCCAAAACTTGTAATTCATTTATCATCTTTAAACAAAATAAGAGAGCTGAACTATCGTGTTAAACAAACCCAATTTGAAAGAGTGTTAAACAACTTATTTAAGTATCTTCTAAAGCCGATCAAAAGTGTTATAATCTATTTCTTTACCATTTTCTTTCATTAATCTTGAGAATTTTAAAGTAATTTTTCTAAAATGAACTGCTTAAATGTTAGAATCAGCAAGAACATGTTTTGTCCACTAATTCTTCATTATTGAAGACGGTTAGGTTTTAAACAGTTGTCTTAATTAATAAATGCCTTATTGCTTGCTTAATTAGAAAAGCAGTTTCAATAATTATGCATATCTATGTTTGTTTTTGAATTTATTTTTATTAGCATATAAACAAGATTCAAACTCAATGACATTCATAAGGACTTAAGAATTAGTAGCTAGAGCAAATTCACGAGGAAAAATGGAAAAAGAAAAGGTAGATGATGAAACATCTGTTGGGTACTAACAACTTATTAAAAGACAAATATTAATTATCAGTTTCACTCAAAAGCCCATTGGTTCTCCTTTCGAATCTTCTCTTCTTCCTCAGGAGTAAAGTCATTCTTTATGTTGAAGATCTTGCGGATCTCTTCTGGAGTCTTCCCTTTTATCATGTCAGCGACAGTTTCACAGGTCAAGTCTAGTAAGTTCTTTATGTCCAGATAGTTTGCTGCCAAGATTAGGTCATAGAGGGTATCGGTGTCAACCTTCATGAATTCAAGGTCCCAGGCTTTTAGATCATCGTCGATTGTCTCGTCCTCCGCATGCTTCTTGCAGTATTCTAATACTTTCGAGAGAATCTTGCTCGTCACATTAGGCAGCGGGATCACGGAGTCTGCGCAATCGTCCTCTATCATGTGCCTGATCGTCTGCGATTCCAATGCCACTGTCTCCTCCACCTCAAACATCTCATCTTCCGAACTCTTTAGAGTGATCATCTTCTTCTCCGACGACATCTTTTCAACAATGAATTGCTGAGTTTTTTTTTTTTTTGAAAAAGAGAGGGAATTAATAGAAATTTGAGATTTGTGAAAGTGAATTAAGGGATGATGAGTGAAGGGAAAGCGAATGTGGTAGGGTATATATAGGATAAGTTTTGCATGAATTGAAAGACTAGGAATTCCTAAACAAAAGAAGTTTCCTAATCACAGTCGGTTATTAATTAAGAAATAAACATTAATTCAGTCAAATTAGGAAGAGTCCCAATTTGAATCCTAACTAAGATTGCACACTGGCACACTCATTGGGTGGTCAAAACTGAGATAGGCTTGGCCCAATTGTCAAACTGTCGAAAGGACGACTCTCAATTACACAATAATTAATTACAAACTAGATTTACTGATATAGGTTTCTCAGTTCTCACAAAACTAAATTTCAAGATGCCCAAAAACGGTTTTTCCTTTTTCTTTTTTTAATTTTTTCTTCGCCCTTCGTGTTGTGTCGAGTTAGTTTTATGCTATTTTTATTCTTTATAATTTTATTTAGGACAGTTGCGGGTTTTTCATATTACCGCCTTGAGATTTCTTCCTGACATTTTTAAACACATGTAGTGGAAGCATTAGTGTATCATAAAATCACCTCAAAAATTGGTTCTACCTTAAACTCAAGAAATGAGATAAAAATTTAATATCTAATAACACATGGATATTTCGATATTATTGTGTTCAATACGAAATCATTGTTTCATCATGTGTAAAATCTATGTTTCATTTTAAGGTTTTTTGTTTACGTGAACTTATGTTTTTTCCGACCTCGTTAACATATAATAATATTAATTTCCCTATTTTTTTTATAGGAATGCTTAGAAGCTCAAATCATCTTAGTCGTGTTTCAAATAATCTAATTATGAAATTTATAGGGAAAGAAGATTAAGCATCTTATCAAAACTGATGTACATTATGTAGCAACAAAATTATTCTAGTTTGCCCATTTTCTTTTTATTTTTTAATTCTCTAATTTCTTTTAACACGAGAATATTTCTCAAGTGGATCTTTATGGCAGCTGAAATTGCTAACCCACTCAAACAGAAAAAGTACACTGTTTGTGCTAGTGCCCTCGATAATTTCCCTTTTAAAAGCTATATAAATTTTGGACCAATATTGAAATGCAGCTTCAATTACTATTAAAATGTAAAATTTTGTTCTCAATTTTCCTAGATTAAGTCCTAAGACTGTCATCATTACGTTTACCGTTTTAATAATGGTACATTAAATAGACTGATGATATTACGGATGTGCCCTCAACACTTGTATGATTGAAACTGTCATAGGCTTAAACTCAACTGTGATACTCACAGCAGATAAAATGTCGTAGATTTATTCTACTATCTTGATTGAACCATTAAGTATGCTATATTGCTATTCAACCCAAACAGTCCCTACAATCCAAAACAAAACAAGCCAACCATTTTTTTTTTTTTTGAAATCGTTGGAAATCGCACCGTCAAACCATCCCTTTCGGGCTTAAGCGGAGCAGGTAAAATTCCTGGATGTCCCAAACTTTTACAAGAAACACACTCCCTGAATTCGAATTCAAGACCTCAATGTGAGATCCTGAACCCTATACCAACAAGTCACGCCCCTTGAGGACAAGCGAGCCTGAACAACATTATCAACATTTATTTTATTAACAATACAATCCAAGCTACCATCTTCATCTAATGAAGATGGCCAAGTAGTTAGGGAAAATATATGTTATATAGGTTGTAATCATGAGGGAATGGGGGGAGTCGTTTTGGTTTTGTATTGTAAAGAAAGAGGTCCGGGCAGCACCTAAGGGGGGTGAGCTGCTTGTTTGGATTTCTTGTTGTTTGTTCTTTCTTATTTTCAGCACAGTTTATGTAATTTCTATCCATTTTGCTTATTGAACTTGGGCAGTGGAAGAATATCTTAATGCAATAACTTAGAACTTATTCATATCTTTTTATTATTGAGTGTTATATAATCATCAAACAAAATGTATCATTATGTTTCTACCATTTCCTTTCATTAATTTTCCTTTAAAAAATAATATATTTCTAGTTGATCTATCATGATAAACGATCTCAATTTTGAGATAATATTAACTCTGTATCAATTTTGTTAAGTATTGAAGATGGCATTTTGTCCATTTTGTATAGCATATAGGAGTCTGATGTCGAAATGCCTCCTTTTTTTGAAATTCAATGTTTGAATTCAGATCATGGAAGCTTAGGCCCCTCCTATGAGAATAAAATAGTGTAGGAATATGGGCTCAAGCCCTTCTATAGTACCTAAAGTAGATAAAATGACATCTTCTATGACCTTGGAAAAATGAGAGGTGGCTCAAACCCTTTTATGATACCCAAAGTGCAAAAAAGGGGCCACCATACATGATACAGAGTAAAAAACTTGGCTTACATTTTTAATTTTCCATAGGCATCCACAAGTTTATTAATGAGCTGTGTAATTAGGTGGATGAATTGAAATTCTATAAGCAGCAAGGTTGTTTCGTCAAAAAGTTGCACAATATTTTCCATAATGGAAAAAGGATAATGGGGCTAATTAAAGTTATTTTTTATTTATGCTTGTAGGAACATGATTACAACTTGCAGCCAAGATGGACTGAGCAAAAAAAAGGGTTGTAAATCATGCTTCAATAGCCTTGGTTGTTTTTGGCAGTTCTTTGCAAGCGCCTGGTACATGATTGCCTTTGTAAGCATCACACATATACTTCACAAAATATCCATTGTCCTGCAATGAACATGTTGGGTGTGATTCTAAAACACCTCTGTAAGGGTATAGTAGTAATAAGGGTAAATGTCATGTGTTCTTGGCAACAGGCACGTGCGTGTGCCTTATATACTTTGCTCTTCTGTATTTTGGCAAACAGGTTGTAAACAACTCTTCTTGAAATTCATCCTTAATAAAGCAGAGAGAGAGCTTGTAGCTCTTGGCTAACAAAACCTTTCTTGTACTCTTCTTTTCACTTTGTGTGTGTGCTTACCATTGTATCTCTGAGCTATAATCTAGAGTGGGTATAACTAGAGGAAGAACAAGGTTCGTAGCTGGCAGGTTGAGGTGTCTTTCTTGGGGGTTTCTTGGGTGAGCAATTGATGATTCTTTATTCATCATTGCTGTAACAAACTGGTATCAGAGCTTGGATCTGGAGGAAGATGACTCAACAGAAATTGGAGGTGGTAAGATTTGATGGAGAGAATGACTTCAATCTTTGGAGACTCAAGATGAGGGCAATCTTGGTACACCAAGGTCTTGAGGCTGCCATTGAAGAGGATCCTAAAGAGGCTGTGGCAGGGACAAGTGATGCCAATAAGCTTAAGGACATCCTAAGACAAGCACATAGTGCTATAATCTTGAGTCTTGGTGACAGTGTCCTTAGGGAAGTAGCTCATGAGAAAACCGCCTATGGCCTGTGGAAGAAACTGGAGGATCTTTACATGAAGAAATCACTAGCAAACAGACTGTACATCAAGAAAAGGTTATATACCTTAGCCATGCAAGAAGGAGGATCAATTGGAGACCATCTTGATGACTTCAACAAGATCATGATAGATCTTGAGAACATTGATGTGAAAATTAGTGATGAGGACCAAGCTATCATCTTACTCAGTTCTTTGCCAAGCTCATATGAACACTTCGTGGATACTCTGCTGTATGGGAGGGAGACATTATCCATGAAGGATGTTAAATCATCCTTGAAGTCTAAAGACCTCAAGAAGAGGAGTGAGGAATCAAGCAAAGAACAAGGAGAAGGTCTGACTGCTAGAGGAAGGACTGAAAGAAGAGAGTTCAAATTCAAGAAGGGGAGATCAAAGTCAAAGAATAAAGTTTTGAAGTGTTTCAACTGCCACAAGGAAGGACACTTCAAAAGAGACTGTCCTGATCTCAAGAAAGGAAAAACTAAGCCCAGGCATGAGGCTGACAGGGATGGAGATGCCGCTGTTGCAGATGGGGACTCAGATGGTGGTTATGAATCTGCTGATCTATTAATTGCTGCCAACAACAAAACAGAAGGTCAGTGGATTTTAGATTCTGGATGCTCTTTTCATATGTGCCCTAGTAGAGAATTGTTTACTTCGTATAAGCTCATAGATGGAGGAAAGGTGTTGATGGGAAATAACCAAGCTTGTAAAGTCATTGGTATTGGATCAATAAGAGTAAAGATGCATGATGATGTAGTTAGAGAACTAGACAATGTGAGACATGTTCCTGATTTGAAGAGAAACTTGGTATCTCTGGGTATGATTGATGAATCAGGGTTTACCATAATTGTTAAAGATGGAAGTATGAAAATAACTAGAGGTTCAATGGTGGTGATGAAAGGAGGTAGACAGAATGGCTTATATGTCTTGCAAGGGGAAACTGTTGTTGGAGATGTGAGTGTGACAATGTCTTCAGTTTTGGACAAAACAAAACTGTGGCATCTAAGGATGGCTCATATCAGTGAAAGGGGTCTGAGGGAACTCTGTAAACAGGGCTTAATAAAAGAAGATAAACTTGAACCGTTGGAATTTTGTGAGAACTGTGTACTTGGGAAGTCAACAAGAGTGAAATTTGGTGTAGGACAGCATAAAACCAAGGGAACCTTGGATTATATCCATTCAGACTTATGGGGGCCTGCTCAAACCCCTTCTCTGAGTGGAGGCAGATATTTCATATCTATGATAGACGATTACTCTAGGAAGCTTTGGGTAGCAATCTTAAAGAGTAAAGATCAAGCCTTTGAGGCATTTACTGCTTGGAAGATTTTGATAGAAAACCAAACAGAGAAGAAGATCAAAAGGGTCAGAACTGACAATGGTCTGGAGTATTGTAATGCTGAGTTTGACAGGATGTGTAGAGAAAGTGGTGTTGCTAGGCACAAAACAGTTAGGCTGACACCCCAACAGAATGGCCTTGCCGAAAGGATGAATAGGACTCTGTTGGAAAGAGTCAGGTGTATGTTGAATCACTCAGGTCTTCCTATGAAGTTCTGGGCAGAAGCATTATCCACTGCATGCTATGTCATTAACAGGAGTCCATCAACTGCAATAGAGGCTAAGACACCTGAAGAAATGTGGTCTGGGAAAGCAGCTGATTATTCAAACTTAAGGGTATTTGGATGTCAAGCTTATGTACATGTTAAGCAAGGGAAATTGGAACCAAGGGCTCTGAAAGGAATTTTCTTAGGGTATCCAGAAGGAGTAGTAAGTTGGAAAGCTTCGTTACAGCATGTAGTTGCCTTGTCAACAACTGAGGCAGAGTACATGGCTATCACAGAAGCTGTGAAGGAAGCCCTATGGCTAAAGGGTTTGATCAATGAATTGGGAATTGATCAGAGAAGTGTATGTGTTTGGTGTGACAGCCAAAGTGCTTTAGATCTTACTAAGGATCCTAAGCATCATGAGAGAACTAAACACATTGACATAAGGCTGCACTTTATTAGAGATGAAATCGGCAAAGGCATAGTTCAACTGCTGAAGATTGATACTGCAGTCAACCCAGCTGATATGCTCACAAAGCCACTGCCTGTGTCCAGGTTCCAAGATCTGGTGGAAAATATAGGTATGGTGAGTTTGAGAGGAGGAAAGGTTGGATGCATCAGTAAAGCAGGTGGAGTTGATTGTTTTTGAATCAAGGTGGAGATTGTTGGGTGTGATTCTAAAACACCTCTGTAAGGGTATAGTAGTAATAAGGGTAAATGTCATGTGTTCTTGGCAACAGGCACGTGCGTGTGCCTTATATACTTTGCTCTTCTGTATTTTGGCAAACAGGTTGTAAACAACTCTTCTTGAAATTCATCCTTAATAAAGCAGAGAGAGAGCTTGTAGCTCTTGGCTAACAAAACCTTTCTTGTACTCTTCTTTTCACTTTGTGTGTGTGCTTACCATTGTATCTCTGAGCTATAATCTAGAGTGGGTATAACTAGAGGAAGAACAAGGTTCGTAGCTGGCAGGTTGAGGTGTCTTTCTTGGGGGTTTCTTGGGTGAGCAATTGATGATTCTTTATTCATCATTGCTGTAACAGAACAGAAAGTTACGGATAGTGACTGAGAGACCAAAAGAAAAAAAGAAAGTAAGAGTGTTTTGGGGCTAACTGGACCAACTGCTTCATCATTCAGTGTCAACCTTGGCACTATTTGAATTGACGGCTTGAGACGCCTAGTTTCAGCTCAAGCTGCACGCGTTAAAATAGTTTATTTCCAAAACCATTATGAAAAACAGAAACATTGTGGGAACTTAACCATGACAAGAAACCACTTGGATTTGAAATCCAAGCAAACTCCAAGCAACGGACAGAACTCCAAGAACCGCGAATTTGATTTTGTAGGAACAAAACCCTTCCAAGGCCACAAAGAAGACCCACAAATGACTTGCCATTGAGAACCTTTAAGATGATTTCTTGTAGTGTTTTGCTAGCAATTGAGACGCCACTAAGTTTGCCAAACTTAGATAAGTCGATTTTAACTTAAAAATGGGAATCCCTCCCTTACAAGAATTTGGCCATAGCCAAAAAGTATAAAGCTGTAACATTCTCTCAAATTCGTTGATTGTTTTCAAAATGAAAAAGAAAGAAAGCTTAAAAAGTGTTACAAAGAGAAACCCTAAAGGCATAAAGACAATAATGCCCCTAAATGCTAAATTACAAAAATACCAAAGTCTTCAAGTCTTCAAAGGCATGTGACGCTTCATTCAAAACTGATTTGGGCCAAGTGAAGTGGCTTTGGGCCCTCTCTATTGAAGCCCACATGCGTCTCTATTTGTTTGTTGCAATCAGCCATAAAACTCTGAACTAATCCCGCCATTGCTTCTCAGAGTCTTTTGGTCATCTGCCTCGTAATTGGCCCTTCTGGTACTTGTAATGGGTCTTTTGCTTTGTTGTCGGCCTGGATCATGTCAAACCATCTTCCTGTTCTACTATCATAGCAGTCCTTAATCAAAGTCTAGACTCAACTTCAGCTTACGACAACAGGTTCTCCAAGCGTTTTCCTTATCCAAATTTGGGGCCTGCAGAGTTTGTTGGTTTTTAATGAGTTTTAAAATTTTTGCATAGGTATCATGTACGTATTTTTGATCTAGTAAATCCATGGTTGTGGTATACTTCGGAAGCGAGTTCCGAGTGTTATTTAGAGATTGTAAATTTGAAAATCGACTATATTATACCTTAGGGGGATTTGATGTTCCTTTCTATATCTCCGATATAATATTGATAGCCTGTGACAGAAAGATTATACGTATGTAATGACCTCGACTTGTATAGTTTAGCGAGATTATCTGTGGTCATCATAATTGATGGAGTTGGTGCTTGGAATGCCAATCCAAATTGTACATTTTATTATTTATTAATAAAATAAGTACATTTTTCATTTCATACCTTATAATGGTATTGTCATTATGCGTATTAGATTGATGTATAAATATGCTAAGAATGACATCGACCTTAGAATAGTCTTGACACTAGGTGTAAACTATTCTTAAAATAAATATTCTTAGTTGTTGGTTTTGGAATACGGTCGAATTCCTATAACCTAGAAGACCAGCACATGTCGTATATTGGAATTGGAGTTCTAATGGTTTAACCCGATGCACCATGAGTTTTGGAAACTCATATAGACATGTGGGTATTCATTCAAGCGAATACTGAATGACTCATATGTGATTCCTAATAGTTGGAAGTACACACCACCATCATTAGGAATCTCATCGAGTTGAGTAGCATATGTAATCCTTTGACTATAGGATAACATTGATTTTGTGTGAGATCCTCCACACTTTGATGTCATATATGTCAAAAACCTTTCATGGTCTGACATCTAGATGTTCGTTGGGTGTGGACCGATGCACTCAGTAATCAAGTGCGAAGAAATATAGGATCTGTCGGCCCGTATGTGTACCATAAAAAGGGTTTAATTATCCATGTGAGTATATTCACAATTCTTAAAGACTTTATAACTTGTCATATGCTTCTTGTATTGGAAGCATAATGTATGTTATGCTATGTACTAGACCTGACATCAGTTTCGGCATCAGTGTGACCAGCCGATATCAATCTGATCCAGGTAATGATCATTGGACAACCGTGAAACATATCCTGAAATATCTTAAAGGTACTAGGATAAGTTTCTGATATATGGAGAAGATGAGCTACAAGTTAATGGTTATACAGACTCCGACTTCCAAGAAGATCCAGGTGATAGAAAATCTACATCAGGATACTTATTTATCCCTAACGGTGGTGCAGTTAGTTGGCATTGTTCAAAGCAAGACTCAACAGCTGATTCCACCACCGAGGCGGAATTTATAACGGCTTCAGAAGCTACTAAAGAAGCTGTTTGGATTAGAAATTTTATCACAGAACTTAGCGTTATGCCTAGTATTACGGATTCGATCCCATTATACAGTGATAATAACGAAGCCATCACGCAGGCTAAGGAGCCGATGGTGCATTCCAAGTCTAATGATGAGTGGTAAATGTATCACTATTTCCCACTCATTTGACCTAAAATTTTGTATGATTTCTTGAGTTTTGTGAATGTTTTGATGTGTTTTGTGTTATTTTGTAGATAAATAAAGTTTCAGGACTCACTGGAAGCAATTCAGGGCCAAAATAGTGAAAAACAGACAAAAAGGCAAAATTGTAATTTGGGTGTCGCAACGCGCAATCTTTCTTCGTCGCGATCACTAACGTGCGCCGGATCCTGCTAAAATACGTCAGACACATGTGACAATCAAATTAGTTTGCTATCATGCGCCCTTTCTGTTGGTTTCTATTAAGGTCCCAAGATCATAAACAAACATGAAATATGTGCGAATACAAATCAACGAAGTTGCGGAATACTCACATCGATCGGTTGAGCGACGCTTTGATGAACAAAATCGAATTCTGCTCCATGGACTGCTCACGGTAGTGAGCTTGAAGCAGCCTACTGGTTTGGCTTTGTGGATCAACTTCGTCAAGCTCCAAGCTTCGTGAAATGATTCCCGGCTCATGGGTGGACTTCCCTATCACCTTCGCATGTCTCTCGGAGTGCTAGCTCTCTTGATTTTTGCCACAAAAACCAAGCACTTGCTTCCTATCTTCTCGCTTTTTGACAAAACCAGTGAAGAAATTTTGCCCCTCCATGGGCGTGTAGAAGATGAAGAGAATGGAGAGAGAAGGAGATGTAATTGTTTTCAAAAAAACAAGTTAATGAATGATATACCAAAAATTCAAATAAAATGGTATAAGTCATTTCAAATCACACTTGAGTGTAACACACTCAAACATCAACTTACATCAAGTTAATCAAGTTGTCAAGTTACGTCACTCAAAGTGACAAGTGATTTGACGCTTGAAGTGACTAGCGATTTGACTCTTGATGTGACTAATGATTTGACGCTTGATTTCACTTGTGTGCCGCACTCAAATTCGAAATGCGAATGCACTCGTAAATAATCACGGGCTCGGGTTCGCTAATTCCAAATTAACGAATTTTCCATTGCGACGCAATTAAATGATTACGCCTAGCGAAGTCACTATTCACGTCGTTAACGAATTAATTCTAAATTAATTCATTCGCCCGAATTAAAATCTAATTTTAATTCCGTGTCGAAATCCAATCTCGTTTAATATATCGAATATATTAATTAATCGATTAATTCCTAATTAATCGTTCTCTCTCTTTAATTGATATTTTATCCCAGATAAAATATTTCCGCAATTAATCCCATATTACTTTTCTCTCTCTTCTAATTAATCCCAGATTAATTTAGAGTGCGAGTCATACGTCATCAGTGAATCTTTGGGAAGCGACACATGAGATCCCCGGATATGTTGGCAGTAAATTCGGTCGTCGGACTATCCGAACACGTAAGTACCTCGTACTACGTTTATACCGATTTATAAGACAATGTTGGCTTCTAGCAAAGCGCCATGCCTACCCAATTCTCCAGAAATATCCTTACAGGAATAAAGAATCTATATCAGGCGTAGTATACGTAGTATTACGTATTTCTGTCCAGTATCGGATGATCACGTGCTAGGCCTGGGGCTGGAATTGTGTCTGCCCCGTATGAAGCACATGTCGGATGTCTGGTAACTAGTCTCTATAATCGGATAAACATGACCTTGTCATTTTATCCCGATGACTGCAGTATTTAAGAGTACTAGTACCGTATACTACGTGACCATCATCTCCATATGACTGGAGTGACACTTCCGTCTTGACATCACACCCAACACACTACGATTCTCAATATACCCAGCATTGGCGTACACAGAACCTATTAAAGCCCTGGACGACCGCAACCAAAGTATATTGATTGTCGTAAGTATTAGCGGTGCAAGTCTCAGGTTAAGACCAAATACACCTACCCTGATTTCGGACTTCCATAGACACATAGTCATACTACCAATGGAATTCCGAGGGGGTCTATCTAGAGCGAAGCTGTTTCCCGTACCATCGGTAAAACACAACCTCTTATTACACTTGCATGAGTATCCTATAGCCAAATATATGAGAACTATGCCGTTGTGCCCTCACAACGGGCACAAGTGTAGTACTAGTCTTTTACGTATTTATCGATGTCCAATCTCGATAATACTCTGACTAGGGATATTTAATGATTTATCCTTTGTGGACTGATACCGTCTCATATCATTCTCAGTCCGGGAATAAATCATAGGGACCTCCTACCATTTATATATCTAGGTGATCTAATCACAAATGATAAGAGTGCAATCTCATTTTTCACATAGTTAATTTGTACAACAACACCATGATCTGTACAAATAGTGACACTATGGGTCATAATGTATTCATTTGACACGACATGTCGTATGGACTGAGGGAAGTCCATGTCTTCATTTGACTCGTCGTGAGTCCTTTGGGGGATGTCCCAGATCGACTGAACCAGATAAAGGTTCAGGAGTTAATTTACTCGATATGTTGTATGGACTGAGGGAAGTCCATGTATTCATTTGTTCTTTTGGGGGATGTCCCAGGTCGATTGAACCAGATAAAGGTTCAGGAGTTAATTCACTCGACATGTCGTATGGACTGAGGGATGTCCATGTATCCATTTGACACGACATGTCGTATGGACTAAGGGAAGTCCATGTCTTCATTTGACTCGACGTGAGTCCTTTTGGGGGATGTCCCTGGTCGACTGAACAAGATAAGGGTTCAGGAGTTAATTCGCTCGACATGTCGTATGGACTGAGGGAATTCCATGTCTTCATTTTGACTTGTCGTGAGTCCTTTTGGGGGATGTCCCCGGTCGACTGAACCAGATGAAGGTTCATGAGTTAATTCACTCGACATGTCGTATGGACTGAGGAATGTCCATGTATTCATTTGACACGACATGTCGTATGGACTAAGGGAAGTCTATGTCTTCATTTGACTCGGCGTGAGTCCTTTTAGGGGATGTCCCCGGTCGACTGAACCAGATAAAGGTTCAGTAGTTAATTCGCTCGATATGTCGTATAGACTGAGGGAAGTCCATGTCTTCATTTTAACTCGTCATGAGTCATTTGAGGGATGTCCCCAGTCGACTGAACCAGATGAAGGTTTATGAGTTAATTCACTCGACATGTCTTATGGACTGAGGGATGTCCATGTATTCATTTGATACTACATGTCGTATGGACTGAGGGAAGTCCATATCCTCATTTGACTCGGCATGAGTCCTTTTGGGGGATGTCCCCAGTCGACTGAAATAGATGAAGGTTTATGAGTTAATTCACTCGACATGTCGTATGGACTGAGGGAAGTCCATGTACTTATTTGACACCACATGTCGTATGGACTAAGGGAAGTCCATGTCTTTATTTGACTCGGCGTGAGCCCTTTTGGGGGATGTCCCCGGTCAACTGAACCAGATAAAGGTTTAGGAGTTAATTCACTCGACATGTCATATGGACTGAGGGAAATCCATGTCTTTATTTTGACTCGTCGTGAGTCATTTGGGGGATGTCCCCGATTGATTGAACCAGGTGAAGATTCAAGAGTTAATTCACTCGACATGTCGTATGGACTGAGGGAAGTCCATGACTTCATTTGACCCGACATGTCGTGTGGACTAAGGGAAGTCCATGTCTTCATTTGACTCGGCGTGAGTCCTTTTAGGGGATGTCCCCGGTCGACTAAACCAGATGAAGGTTCAGTAGTTAATTCACTCGACATGACGTTATAGGAGTGTTGGAATTTTGTAAGCATCCCAAGATCATTTAACAAGCATGAAACAAGTGCGAATACAACGAGGGAGTTGCGGAATACTCACATCGATCGGTTGAGCGACGCGGTGGACAACAAAAATTGATTTTCTACCTCCCACATGTCATGGCAGTGAGCTGCTGGTTTCCACCATTATCGGCCATGTGAGGTCCTCCATCAAGCTCCAAGATTTTTCATTGATTCCAAGCTCATTGGTGGACTTCCCTATCACCTTCGCATGTCTCTCGGAGTGCTAGCTCTTGATGATTTTGCCACAAAATCAACACACTTTTGCTTCTCTTGCTCTCGGTTTTCTGCCAGAAATAGAAGAACAAGAACAGCCCCAAGGGCGTGAATGAGAGGGAGAGGAGAGAAGAGAGAGTTGTGTGATGGTTGTGTGAAAAAGTGTATCTAATACACTAATTAATTTCCAAAATGAATTCCTTATTTTCTTTTTCCAAAAGTCAAGCCTTTAAGGCTCCAACCACTCACATCAACTCCATCAATCAATGAATAGTGACTAGCGTCAATCACTCAAAGTGAAAGACATCTATCATTTGATTGACGAATGATGTGACGCTAGATGTGACTAGCGATTTGACGCTTGATGTGACTTGCGTGCCGCATTCGAATTCGAAATATGAATGCGCTTGCAAACAATCCCGGGCTCGGGTTCGCTAATTCCAAATTAACGAATTTTCCGTTGTGACGCAATTAAATGATTACGCCTAGTGAAATCACTATTCACGTCGCTAAGGAATTATTTCTAAATTAATTCGTTCGCCCGAATTAAAATCTAATTTTAATTCCGCGTCGAAATCTAATTTCATTTTAAATATCGAATATATTAATTTTACCGATTAATTCCAAATTAATCGTTCTCTCTCTTTAATTGATATTTTATCCCAAATAAAATATCTCCACAATTAATCCCAGATTAATTTTCTCTCTCTCTAATTAATCCCAGATTAATTAAAGTGCGAGTCATACGTCATCGATGAATCTTCGGGAAGCGACCCATGAGATCCTCGGATATGTTGGCAGTAAATTCGGTCGTCGGACTATCCAAACACGTAAGTACCTAGTACTACATTTATACCGATTTACAAGAGAAGTTTGGCTTTTAGCAAAGCGCCATGCCTACAAAATTCTCCAGAAATATCCTTACAAGAATATAAGATCTATATCAGGTGTAGTATACGTAGTATTGTGTATGTCGATCCAGTATCGGATGATCACGTGCTAGGCCTGGGGATGGAATTGTGTCTGCCCCATACGAAGCACATGTCGGATCTCTGGTAACTAGTCTCTATAATCGGATATACATGACCTTGTCATAATATCCCGATAGCTGCATCATATAGGGAACTAGTTCCGTATCCTACGTGACCATCATCTCCATATGACTGGAGTGATACTTCCGTCTTGACATCATACCCACACACTACGATTCTCAATATACCCAGCAGAGGCGTACATAGAACCTGTTAAAGCCCTGGACGACCAAAACCAAAGTATATTGATTGTCGTAAGTATTAGCGGTGCAAGTCTCAAGTTAAGACCAAATACACCTACCCTGATTTCGGACTTCCATAGACACATAGTCATACTACCAATGGAATTTCGAGGGGGTCTATCCAGAGCGAAGCTGTTTCCCGTACCATCGGTAAAACACAACCTCCTATTACACTTGCATGAGTATCCTATACTCAAATATATGAGAACTATGTTGTTGTTCCTTCACAACGCGCACAAGTGCAATACAAGTCTTTTACGCATTTATCGATGTCGAATCTCGATAATACTCTGACTATGGATATTTAATGTTTATCCTTCGTGGACTGATACTGTCTCATATCATTCTCAATCTAGGAACAAATCATAACGACCTCCTATCATTTATACATCTTGGTGATCTAATCACAAATGATAAGAAATCAATCTTCTTTGTCACATAGTTAATTTGTACAACAACACTGTGATCTGTACAAATAGTGATTCTATGGGACATAATTATCCAATAAGGAGGTTCTTTAAGCCGAGACTTTTTAATTTTATTCTATGAGCGACACCGTTCTTGTTTATATGTCATTTCTCATTCGACAGTATGGTTTCTTTCTTGGTTTTCTTTGCAACCTTAGCGCAAGTTACGAGGAGTTTTGGCGGGAACTTGAGGCGCCAAAAGAAGGTTATATAGGAGAGCGTTGGTTATTCATTTGCCTATTTCTAAAATTCCATTTCATAGATCGAGTTAGAAGAGCTCTCAAGTCTTCAAGGTATTCTCAAAAAAAACTCATCCTTTGTTCTTCATTTTCTTTTAACATTTATAGTTTAGATTCAAGCTGTTCTTAGGTAGTAGTATGCTGTTTGATCTTTCGGACCTTAGATCTATTTTCAGAATTGTGTTTGTGGGTTTTGATATTTAGGGAATAATTTTCTAAGGAATTTAGTGTTTTATAGTTTTTCGTTTGGAGGATGTCGAGTGGAGAATCCTTAGGCAGATTAGGTGATAAGATTGATAATTTTGTCGAGTCATCCTCAAGGTAGATGAATGAGGATAAAGTATATAGGGATTGGTTATCAGGATCTGATCGAGGCTGGGTTAAAAATCGTAGCTGATCTATCCCAAGAAGTCCCCACTGAGGCTATACCACTAAGGATTTACCAGCCATTGTAAAGTCGAGTGAATTACCTAGTACAATTGAACCAAATAATTTTTTATCGAAGAACCCTGCTAGTCGAATGAGTGAGAACTATTGAGGGAACTCGGGTGCCAGTATAGGGTATCCTGATACATTGGAACTGAGGGTACCCTTGTCGAGTGAAAGAATTGACTACAAAGTTCCGGGGTGGATGAGATTCTACGTGCGACCATTCACTGATGGACTGAGGTTCCCTATTCTAAGATTAGTTGGGAATTTCTAGATCATTTTGAGATCGCTCATTCTCAGCTGATGCCTAATACTTTGAGGATTCTGTAGTCGATTGAGTGTATGGCCTTCGAATTATGAGTGTTTTTTGAGGTGAGGATTTTCTGGCCACATACTATCTAAAGGAACACTTGAAGGAGAAGGGAAGATATACCTTGTTTATTCGCCAGAGGAAGAAACATTTAGTTATCGGATTGCCGACTAATGATAGGGGAAATTGGCAATCTGATTAGTTCTTTGTGAGGGGTGAGGGTATATTTGGTTTGGCTGGAGCTGGTCGAATCCCAGAACATTGGAGTTTGTCGAGTGAGTAGCGTTTCTCTATCATGTATTATCCTCAAATTTATTTATGAATTGGAATAATCGTGAACTTTGTTATTACAGATCCTTTACGGAATAAGTCGTTTGACTCAACTAGTCGAACTATTTCAAACACCAAAGCGATTTTAGCTCTGCCGGCTGAAGAAAGAGATTGGAGAGTCATCTTGGTAGAGGAGAGTTTAAGGGCGACTCTGTTGTGGAAGGATATTCACAGTCGAGAAGGTACCATTCTGGCATTTTGTAAAGAGGTATTGCCCGTGATATCTGGTAGTTGGTCGTGTCAAGAATCATACGTAGAGTCTATCTTTTTAAGGCCTCTAAATCCTAAGGAACTTTTATGAGCATAAGATATGATTTTTGGACCATTCAGAGTATCTTCAATTGACGAAATGAAGAACCGGAGGAAATGCTAGGAAGTCGAAGGTGAAGGAACCTGAAATTGAGAAGGTAGTGGGTCCTCAACCAAAATATGTCGTATCAAATGAAGCTGTTGAGGAGAAGTGGAAGTCGACTGAAATGATTTCAGTTGGGAAGAAAAGGAAGTCGTTACGGAGGTGAAAGAAGATATTGACAATGTTATTTTAAAGGTTCCTCGCGAGTCGACTGCGATTCAGGACCCTTCAAGTATAAACTCATTTGTGGATGGGCTTCTTCTAGAGGGGATGAAGAAAGGCTAACGGAGATTGTTCCAATAGAGTCCATGAAGAAAGAAATAACTCTGAACTACCAAGTACGTATACTTAGCTTTTCTTTATATTTCTTCGATTATTGGTCAAATGATTTCTAACTTTGTGATTTTTCAGGCATTGGAATGCAGCCTATACGTGCGAAAGTATGCGGAGTCGAGTCAAAAAAGGATCAGGGAACTGGAGAAGACGTTGTCCGTGGTGAGGAAGGAAGCATCAGAGCTGAAGTCCGGGTTGGATGCTTCTCATAGAAAGGAAAAAGGGCTCGAGAAGAAGTTGAAGGAAACTAAGGCTACTATTAAAATGGAGAAGGAGAAGTCTGAATTAACGATCGAGGCTTACAAACAAAGTTTGGACAATGTGACGAAGGAAAATGAGCAGCTGCTTGAACAAATGGAAGGGATCGCTATTGAATCTATTCTGAAGGATAGGTGTGACTTGATGAAAGACTATCTCACTGGGAAGCATGTCGATTGGAAGCCAGAAAGATGGGTTCAAGAGTATGAAAGGTTTGTTACTGGACTTTCTATGTATGGTATTGCTAGAAGGACTAAAGACGACAACGAGGAAAAGGGTGATGAAGTCGACTCAAAGAAAGGTGAGGTTGAATTGGTAGCAGTTCTTGAGGTTGAATTGGTAGCAGTTTCTGAGGTTGAATTGGGAGAGAGCGATGGACGAGTGAAGGAATGAGAGGATGTTGGACCAGCTTGGTCGAGACCGGTGTGAGGGTGGAGCCTGAAGTCCAAAAGAAGATGATTCTGCCAGTATTCCCGTGGCTACTGAAGAGGATCTAGCTAGTGCTCCCGAAGTTTAAGAACTTTTACTAATCTAACGCAGTAAGGTTTTGTTTGTTAATGTTTTGTATAAAGAAAACTATTTTGTCGAATGGAAGGGAAACTTGTCGATGTTTTGAACAAGGCTCTTCTATCTTGTCAAATAGAAAAAGAGTTTCTAATGAATGATTCTAATGAATGAAATTTTATTCTAATCAGTCGAATGACTTTTACAAACAAAAAATCTGTTTATTTCATACTTTCGAAAGATAACTAAGTACTGCATGCATACTTTGAAAGATAACTAAGCATCACAAGTATTACCAGATGAATCGCTTGAGATGAACGACGTTCCAAACTGTTGCGGATGAGAGTTCCCTCCACGGTTTGTAGCTTGAAGCTCCTCTCACAACAATTTTGGCGACGAGGTATGGACCTTCCCAGTTCTGTCCCAACTTACCATCGCTAATCTTCTTTGTGTTCTAGAAAACTCTGCGTATGACCCAATCTCCTTCCTTAAAAGTTATGCTCCTGAGATTTTTGTCAAAGTATCTGGCCATCCTCTGTTGATGGGCTGCTAGTCGAATGGAAGCTCGTCCCTCATTTCATTCATCATTGTATCGAGACTGTAGTTTATAGGCTGTCGATTTGATTCCTCATTGAGCCATTGGTAGCGTGGGGATTAGATGGTTTCTTCAGTTGGAATTACTGCTTCCGTTCCAAATGCCAGTGAGAATGGGGTTTCGCCTGTTGATGATCAGGTTATTGTCCTGTAAGACCACAACACCCCAGAGAGTTCATCCGCCCAAGCGCCTTTAGCCTTCTCTAATCTCTTCTTTAAAGTATTCAGAATCGTTTTGTTAGACGACTCGGCTTGGCCGTTTGCTTGTGGGAAACGTGGGGTTGAGAAGCTCAACTTTATGCCCTAATTCCTGTAGAAACCTTGAAATTGATGGCTGATGAATTACAAACCATTATCAGTCACGATTTCCCTTAGTATGCCGAACCGAACCGACAATGATATTCTTCTAGAAGAATGTTTGTGCCTCTTTGTCGCGTATCCTGGCGAATAATTCTACTTTGATCCACTTCGAGAAGTAATCCGTCAGGACAAGCATGTAGACTCGCTGGCCTAGGGCGGTTGGGAGTTTCCCAACGATGTCCATTCCCCACTTCATGAACGGCCAAGGAGATAAGATGAGATTGAGTCTTTCTGGTGGGAGATGTGAGACTGGAGCAAACCTTTGACATTTTTCGCACTTCTTAGTGAATTCAGCTGAGTCGGACCTCATCGTAGGCCAGTAGTAGCCTGTCGAATGGGCTCGAAGTGCCAAGCTCCTACCTCCGGAGTGATTCCCACACTCCCCCTCATGTAGCTCCGCCAACACATGCTGCGCCTCGTCGTGTGTGAGGCATTTCAGGTAGGGTCCTGAAAATGATCTTCTTAGCAACTGACCGGTGAATAATATGAACCTTGCAAATGGTCTCTGGACTTTTCTGGCTTGGATTTTTCGCTTGGAAGCACGTCTTCTTGCAAATATTTGATAATAGGTGACATCCAAGTATCGACTGAATTGACTGAGGTGACCATTCTTTCTTCTTTCCAAATTGCTGGCCAGTTCAAGTACACTACCGGTATTGAATGTGGTTTGTCTCCCTCCATCAGTGAACCAAGGGCGGCATGAGAATCTGCTTGGGAGTTCTCGCTTCTTGGGACTTGGGTTATAGTAAGTTCCTCAAACGTCGACTGAATATCTTTTACATTTTGTAAGTAGGATGCCATCTGTGGACCTCATGCGTGATACGACCCCTGGATCTAGTTGAAAATCAATTACGAATCAGATTTCACTTCTATCTTTCTAGCTCCAGGTTCTTTAGCTAAGGACAACCTTGCTATCAGTGCTTCATACTCTGCCTCGTTGTTGGTAACTCTGAAATCTCACTTGATTGCTTGTTGTAGAATGTCGCCTTCAGGAGTGGTAATCATTATCCCGAGGCCACAACCATTTTTGTTACTGGATTCATCAACTGCAAGTTTCCATGGAATGGTCGAATGGATAGAGCAGACTTCTGTTTCAGCTGCAGCAAGTAGGCTGAGAGTGAAGTCGGCTACAAAGTCCGCTAAGGCTTGAGATTTTATGGTGGTCCTGGGTAGGTATGTGATGTCGTGTTCCCCAAGTTCAATCGCCCACTTCATCAATCTCTCTGATAATTCTAGTTTATGGAGTATGCTTCTCAAAGGATATGTAGTGTATATACGGTGATTGGATGTCCCTAAAAGTAAGGTCTAAGTTTTCTTGCAGCCATTATCAAAGTGAATGCCAACTTCTCCATTAATGGGTAGCGTGATTCTACTCCCAGCAGAGCGTTACTTACGTAGTAGACTGGGAGTTGTGCTTCTGCCTCTTCTCTGATTAAGACTGCACTAACCGCGTGTTCTGAGACTCCTATGTAGAGATAGAGCCTCTCGTTGTCGAGTGGTTTTGATAGCAAATATGGAGTGGTAATATACCGCTTGAGTCCACTCGAAGTAATTGGCATTTTTTAAGGCTAAGAAGAACATAAAGCTCTTGTCTGTGGACTTGGAGATGAACATGTTCAGTGCTGCTATCCTCCTCGCTAGTCGCATGACATCCTTTGGGCTGGAAAGTGAGGGGATTTCGAGGATTGACTTGATCCGGTCTGGATTTGCTTCGATTCATCATCGAGTGAGTAAGTATCCCAAGAAATTCCCTGAAGCAACACCAAATGCACACTTAGTAGGATTTAACTTCATCTCGTACCTATCCATGATGTTGAAGGCTTCTTCCAGGTTCTCAGGATGTTGTTCTGATTTAGAAGACTTCACCAGCATGTCATCTATGTAAACCTCCATTGTCTTCCCAATTTGATTGGACAACATCTTATTAACCAGTCGTTGGTAAGTGGCCCTCTTATTTTTCAGGCTGAATGGCATAACCTTGTAGCAGTATATGCCTTGGTTGGTGACAAAGGCTGTATTCTCATGGTCATTTGGATGCATGAGGATTTGATTGTAGCCTGAATACGTATTCATGAAACTCAACAATTCATGCCCAACTGTAGCATCGACCATCGAATCTATGTTTGTTTGTGGGAATGAATAATTCAGACAGGCTTTATTCAGATCCGTAAAGTCGATGCAGACTCCCACTTTCCATTCTTTTTTCTAACAACAACCACATTGGCAAGCCACTCTGGAAACTGCCCTTCCATGACAGCTCCATTCTGCAACAATTTCTGAACCTCCTCATCAAGGATTCGATTTCTTTCTGGGGCGAACTTCCTTCTCTTCTGCCTGACTGGGGAATGGTCTGGATCTACGTGTAGTTCGTGAGTAATCAGCTCGGGGTCGATTCCCGTCATGTCTTTGTGAGACCATGTAAAACTATCGTGTCGCCTCTACATGAATTCAGTCAAATCAGCTCGTAGTTTGGGATCCAAGTTAGCTCCAATCTGAGCCTTGTGATCTGCAAATTGAGAGTGAATTTAGATCTCATCAAGCTCCTCAAGACTTGGTAGTGTCGGCTCTGTGCCACGAGATCCACTCTGTAATTGCTATGCCAACTCGGCTTTCACCTTTAAGGTCGTCTGATAGCAGCTTCTGGATGCAGATCTATCACATTTAATCTCTTGAATCCCCCATCTAGTAGGGAACTTAAGAACTTGGTGATAGATGGATGAGACCACCCTTATCTCATGAATCCAAGGTCTGCCCATGATAAGATTGTAGGCTGAGGGGCTGTCCAAGACCAAGAATGTGGTCATTTTATTGACTCCCGCTACGTAGACTGGGAGTGATATTTCTCCCATTGTGAATTTCTGTTCCCCACTAAATTCAATCAGCACTGTCGTCTGTCTGTTAATCTTGTCCAACTCGGCCCCCATGTCTGTGAGGGCTGTGGCGAAAATGATGTTGGCTGAAGAGCCCGTGTGAACCAACACTCGTTTGATCATAAAGTTGGCCACTTACAAAGAGATAACTAGAGCGTCGTGGTGTGGATTCAAATTATGAGAATCTCCGTCGTCTGGGAACTCCATCGTCAAGTTGGTGAACATCTTCTCCACTGACATCGTAGTGTGAGAAAAATTGCTAGCAATAGCTCTCGAATGTAGTTTGGCCGGTGAATATGAGACTCCACTAATTTCTGATCCTCATGAAATAACATTAATAGTCTTGTTAATTGGTGGATGTGGGGTTGGAGCCTCTCATTGACTGTCTCTCTCATCTCTTTGTGCCAAGGTGGCTTTCCCATGTTCTGTGAGTAAATCCCTTAGGAATCCATTCTTTAACAGCTCTAGGACCTCCAATCTCAAAGCTACACACTCTGTTATCGTATGGCCATAGTCTCGATGGAACTCACACCACTTTCGGGTGTCTTTTTTTCGTAGAGCTTTCCCTGGAACGTGGGGACCATTTCACTTCATTTCCCATTTTCTTAAGTACCGAGACCAATTCTCCTAGGAAATTGTAAAGTTGTAGTCTGAGAGCCTGGGTTTGCTTGCTGGCGCTTCCTCCCGGTTTTTATAAGGCATTGGTCATTTGTCAAAGTCTTTGTGGAAATGCCTACGTTCTCCTCTCTGTTGGATTCTCTTTTCATATGAGGATGAGCAACCATGTTGCGTCGCTTGGAAACAGCAGGCCTTCTATCAAATGAGAGCTAGGAATGTCATCACTTCTTTGTTTCTCTTGTTCTCTCTTGTCTTCTTCCCATCTTATTTCAACTTGGGCCCGCGCCATGGCCTGGTCCATCGTGTAGCAATCGGAACTTGGTTAGTTTCATGTAGAGTCCACTTTCGTAAAGCAGTCAATTCCGAAAAGCCTCCACCACTGTAGGTTGATGGAGATCCGTAATATTAATTCTCTCATTGTTGAAGCGAGCTACGTAGCTCCGTAATGACTCCCATATCCTCTGTTGGATGGTATTGAGATCATGTGTAGTCTTCTCAAGCTTACATGAACTCACAAAGTGTTGCACTTGTTGGTTTCTATAATATGTCCCAAGGAAAGATTAAGCATACATGAAATACAACAAAGAATATATATAAAAGATGAAGTATGGCGGAATCATACTTACCAAGCTCTTGTGATGAAGAAAATCAAGCCAAGATGGAAGCTCCAAGGTTGATTAGGTTCGGCCAAGGAAGACAAGAAGAGGAAAGCTCCAAACTTTGTGTATTCCTTGCTCTATGATGGTTTCCCTATCACCTCTTTTGATCCCTTGAAAGTGCTAGCCTTGCATGTGAGAAGATGTTCCAAACAACAAGCATTTCTTCAAGCTTTTGGCAACCAAAATTGAAGAAGATGAAGACCAAAACTGCATGCAGTTTTCGGTCATGAAAAGAGAGAGAAGAGAGAATTTTTCTTTTAATTGATTTTGATACCAAAAATCAATTTATATTTATGCCATAATATTTATTAAATAATAATAAATCTATGACACAAGCCATGCAAAGGCTTAGAGTGTCAAACACTCAAATTCCATGCATAACAATTGAGTGAATTATACACTATCACCATGCAATGCATTATCAATAAAATAATGCATATAATGACATGTGTCATGTGGGCCCCACACGTTTCCAAATGAAAGTGGGCCCACGTGCACTCACGCGTTCGGGTTCGATATTTCTGAAATACCGAACTTACGTCGCGACGTTATTTAAATCGAATTTAAATAATAATCGCGCCTAGCGAAATTATTATTTACGTCGCTAACGAATTAATTCTAAATTAACTCGTATGCCCGAATTAAAATCTAATTTATTTCGCGTCGAAATCGAATTTCGATTATATATCGAATATAATAATTTTATCGATTAATTCCAAATTAATCGTTCTCTCTCTCTAATAAGGCACTTTATCCGAGATAAAGTTTCTCCGCAATTAATCCAAGATTAATTAAGTTCGAATCAAATATCATAGGTGAATCTTCAGGAAGCGACCCAAGAGATCTCCGGATATGTTGGCAGTAAATACGGTCGTCGGATAATCTGAACACGCACGTACCTCGTACTACGTTCTTACCGATTTACAAGACAAGGTTGGCTTCTAGCAAAGCGCCATGCCTACCCAATTCTCCAGAAATATTCTTATAGGAATATAAGATCTATATCAAGCGTAGTATACCGTAGTATTGCGTACATCGATCCAGTATCGGATGATCACATGCTAGGCCTGGGGCTGGAGATGTGTCTGCCCCGTACGAAACATATATCGGACATCAAGCAGCTAGTCTCTTTAAATCAGACAATCCTGACCTAGTCATATTGTCCCGACGGTTGCAACCTTTTATAGAGTACTAGTTCTGTGTCCTGCGTGATCATCACCTCCATATGTCTGAAGCGATACTTCCATCTTGACATCACATCCAGTACACTACGATTCTCGATAAACCCAGAAGAGGTGTACACAGAACCGGTTAGGGTCCCCAACCACCAAAACCAAAGTTTACCGATTGTCGCAAGTACTAGCGATGTAAGTCTCAGGTTAAGACCATATACACCTACCCTGATGCGGCCTCCCATAGACACGCAGACATACTACCAATGGGATTCCGCGGGGTCTATCCAGAGCGAAGCTGTTTTCCGTACCATCGGTAAAACACAACCTCCTATCGCACTTGCATAAGTATCCAATACTTAAATATATGAGAACTATGCCGTTGTGCCCTCACAACGTGCACAAGCGCAATACTAGTCTATTCCGCATTATCGATGTCCGATCTCGATAATACTCCGACTAGGGATATTTAATGATTAAACTTTTATAGATTGATACTGTCTCATATCATCTCAATCCAGTATTAATCATATGGACTTTCGCCATTTATTAATCAAAGTAAATATTATTACAAAACGGCAAAAGGCAATTTCATTATCACATAGTTAATTTTGTACAATAATACAATATCATTTACAAACAGTGACGCTATGGGACATAATGTCTAACAATCTCCCACTTGGCCTATAGCCAGTCACTCAAGCATCTAATACCCGAACTATGTATGTGTCGTTCAAAAACTTGCTGAAGAACAGCCTTCGTCAGCGGATCTGCAATGTTGTCATCTGATGTGACCTTCTCGACCTTTACATCGCCACGATGTATAATCTCCCGAATCAGATGGTAACGTCGAAGAACATGCTTGGACCGTTGATGAGACTTGGTTCCTTAGCCTGTGCTATAGCCCCGTTATTGTCACAATACAATGGAACGGGCTCAGCTGCTAACGGAACTACTCCTAATCCGATTAGGAACTTTCGGATCCAAACTGCCTCCTTTGCTGCTTCAGATGCAGCGATGTACTCCGCTTCTGTTGTTGAATCGACAACAGTATCTTGCTTGGAAGATTTCCAGCTCACTGCTCCGTTATTCAAACAAAAATGTACCCGGATTGCGACTTGTAGTCATCCTTGTCGGTTTGGAAACTTGCATCGGTATACCCAGATACCGCAAGTTCTCCTCCTCCATAAATTAAGAAAGCATCCTTAGTTCGTTTAAGATACTTAAGGATATTCTTAACTGCTATCCAGTGACCTTCACCTGGATCGGCCTGATAGCGACTGCACATGCTCAAAGCATATGAGACATCAGGTCGTGTACATATCATGGCATACATGATCGATCCGACTGCCGAGGCGAATGGTATCCGACTCATGTTGTCCCTCTCTTCCTGAGTCTTAGGACACATGTCTTTAGACAGAGAGGCACCTCGTACCATTGGAACCAATCCCCTCTTGGATTGTTCCATGTTGAATCGCTTCAACACTTTATCAATGTATGTACTCTGGGGAGTCCAAGCAGCTTTCTAGATCTATCCCGGTAGATTTTTTATTCCAAGAATAAAGGCTGCTTCTCCCAGATCTTTCATGGAGAATTTTAATGAAAGCCAAGCTTTCACCGACGTTAGCATGGGAATGTCATTGCCTATAAGCAATACGTCGTCGACATAAAGGACAATAAAAGTAGTAGTGCTCTCCCACTAACCTTCTTGTATACACAAGGGTCATCTGCGTTTTGCACGAAATCATATTCTTTTATGATCTCATCAAAACGCTGATTCCATGACCGTGATGCTTGCTTCAATCCATAAATGGATCGATTTAACTTACAAACCTTGTTTGCAAGTCTAGGTACGATAAAACCGTCAGGCTGTTGCATATAAACATCCTCCAAAAGGTTTCCGTTAAGGAAAGCGGTTTTAACGTCCATTTGCCATATCTCGTAATCGAAATATGCAGCTATTGCAAGCATTATCCGAATGGATTTAATCATGGCAACGGGTGAGAAGGTCTCGTCATAATCAATACCATATTGTTGACGATACCCCTTTGCTACAAGCCTAGCTTTGTACGTCTGTACGTTGCCATCCATGTCGGTCTTCTTCTTGAAGATCCATCTGCATCCAATAGGCTTTACGCCTTCTGGTGCATCAACCAGTGTCCAAACTTGGTTGGCGTACATGGAATCCATCTCGGACTTCATGGCTTCTTGCCATAAAGCGGAATCGATATTCTGCATCGCTTCCTCATACGTAGCCGGCTCATTATCCTCAATAAGATTAATATCTACATGAGGTGAGATCAGGAACCCATACCTCTCAGGTACTGTTCTGACTCTCTCCGACCTACGCGGTCCTTGTGTATGTGAAGTTTGTGGTACAGACTCATCCCGTGGTGGCTGTTCATGTTCCGTCGTTGATTCATTGCCAGGAACAGTATCACTACGATCTTCATCGAGTTTCTACTTTCCTCCCACTTACCACTGCATTTAAAAAATCCTTCTCAAGGAAAAATGCTTGTAGAGCAACAAATACTTTGTTCTCTTGTGGGTGATAGAAGTAATATCCTTTGGTTTCCCTAGGATATCCTACGAAAAGGCATTTATCAGATTTGGGTTCAAGTTTGGTACCTTCCAAACGTTTAACATATGCCCAGCATCCCCAAATCTTCAGGAAAGAGAAACCTGGTTTCCTTCCTGTCCATATCTCATATGGAGTCTGTTCAACAGACTTCGACGGTACCTTATTCAAAATTATTCAAAGTATATATACTCTTGTTTAATATTCCCTCCCAGGAATTTATTGGTTCTCAGTGCGACTCATCATTGACCTTACCATTCCAACAAGGTGCGGTTTTCTCCGTTCGGACACACCGTTTAATTGCGGTGTTCCAGGAGGAGTCCACTGTGAAAGAATACCATATTCTTTCAAGTAATCTTGAAACTCATAACTTAAGTATTCGCCACCTCGGTCTGACCGTAATGTCTTAATACTCTTCCCTGTTTGTTTTTCCACTTCGTGTCGAAACTCTTTGAATTTCTCAAAAGTTTCCGACTTGTGTCTCATAAGATACACATAACCGTAACGAGATGCATCATCTGTAAAGTTACGAATGAATCATCTGTGTAAAGTTTACTCAAGTAGTACACTCACCTCTAGCTGGCATTAGGCCCGCATATTGCGTCAGTTCATTCCTACAGTTCACTTTACTATTTTAGTACAGTTGTACGACTTCATGATGCAACATTCGTCAAGTAGAGCCAACAGTTCGTGGCACGTTCACGCTAAAAGTGTGGCATTTTGCCGATTCGCAGACGTCATATGTTGTCAAATTCGTCCAAGTACCCACTCTCGAAAGTGTGGATAGCGAGTCTTGTTGAGTGTCCCAGACGACAATGCCACATATAAGCTTCATCTTTTAGATTACTTCTTTTGAGCCTTTTGTTTGTCATTTTAGGAGATTTATTTATATTCAAAATATAAAGACCGTTATTTGCAACAGCTTGTCAAATTTCTGCATCATTTTTATATAAATAACACCCAGTGTTCCTGAATACAAAAGTGTAACCCTGCTGGGTTAACAAGGATACAGATATAATATTCCTAGTTAAACTAGGTACAAAATAACAGTTCAAAAGTTTAAGTTCATGCCCTGAGGGCAGTTCTAAAACAAAAGTCCCTACGGCCAAAACAGCAACTGGTGTTCCGTTTCCAACCCGTAGATCCCTCCCCGGATGCCAGCACCCTGCTATCCTGCAGATCCTGCACATCAGTACAAATATGAGCACCACAACCAGAATCAAAAATCCAATTTTTAAACTAGAAGTATTCATATTTATCTCAATAACAAACATACCAGAAGCGATAGCCTTGCCATCCTTGATATCCTCCTTCTGCCCTTTGCCCATTCGGCAGTCACGTTTCCAGTGACCCCTCTTGCCGCAGTTGAGGCAGATGTCGTGAGATTTGTCCTTTGGCTTCCTAGAAGCTATTGTCAACTTGCCTTTGCCCTTTTTCTTGAACTTCTTCTTCCTTGCACCTCCAATTGCCTTGGGGCCACCCTTTGGCGCATGAGAGGTCGATGCAAAATGCGCCTCGCGCTTGCTCCCCTTTAGGAGTTCCCTTTCGGACTCCTTCAAGATAGATAACAGCTCTCCAAGAGTGTCATCTGTATCCATCAACTTATAGTTGACTATGATTTGTTTCCAAGTATCAGGTAGTGACTGCAAGATCATATCTATAGTCAGCTCAGCCTCCAAGACTATTCCCATATTGGCCAACTCATCAATATCGGCGATCATTTGAGTCCCGTGGGCTTCAACTGATGCGCCGTCTGTCATCCGGGAGCGGAAGAGTTTCCTTACTAGCTCGTACCTCTTCATCCGCTTATTGGTGCGGTGAAGATCACGCAATCTTGCCATCATGTTATAGGGATCCAAGTCCCTATTCTGGCGTCTGAAATGCTGGGTCATTGCAGCTAGCATAACTGACTGAGCTTGGTCACAATCATCACTATGAGTCTTCCATAACTCTAGCTCCAGTGGCTCAGTGGGTTTAGGCGGGAGAGGTCTCTGAATAGTATACAGTATCCTCTCAGCCCCAAGCACTATCTTGAGGTTCATTTCCCAGTCGGCAAAGTTTGTCCCTTTGAAGACATTATCGCCCATGATTATGTCGCGGATATTACCTTTGCCAGTCATCTTGACAACTATAGTCCAACTATAAAGTCAACGATGTTATGGGTACAGTCAAACTGTTACAAATAAAAATAACAATATATTAGTCCAACTAATTATTAAAATATTGACGAAATAATTTTGAAAGACGCGTAAGGCTAAGTATCTGAACGAAATAGCAAATTCAATAATAGCCTCCCACTATTTTCTTCAAGTTTCTAACCCTCTGTAGAGAACTCGGGAAATCTAATTTCCTAGTGGGCTAGGATCCCGTTAAATAACACACAACTTGACTTTGGCCAATAAAAATTGTATGCTATTTAACATAGGTAGATCTCCATGATCAATTGGATCTCATCCAATTCCTAGATCCAGTTAGGTGGACATCCAAGTCCGAAACATATGTATAATGTCAATGTATCTAATACATTTTCCTAACCCTATCCTCCGAATCAACTAGGCCTTGGCTTTGGCCAAAAACAAACCTAATGATTCCAGTTAAGCGGGACCCATTGACGAGGAAAGTTTCGTAATCAATGTCGTTGGACAAAAAGTGACCTTGACTTTGGTCAATAAAAATCACGATTTGGACAAGACACCGATATGCAACAAAACTCTCATGATTCAAGTACATCCTAGGTTGACAAAGGTCTTGACTTTGGTCAAAAACAACCAATGCCAACTTCGGATCTTGAACAAGAACCATTCAATGGAAGGATATTAGTTTAATATAAATTGAGGGATTTTCGCGTAATTGGCAACCAATTTATTTATCTTTGTTAGGTCTCATCATCATACACCCTTAAGCATGCTTCTAAAACATCATAACGCGTAAAGTAAATTAATAGTGATATGCGGATGGATATTTAAACAACTTGTTCCTAGAACAAATCACTCCCTTTCCTCTCCCCGCTAGCACTATTCTACTACTACCCAATTACATAATACAATAAGAGAAACCTCATTTACATTGAGGGGAATTAGGTGAGAAGAGAATACAAAGAGATAAAGAGATAAGGCTGGACACGCAGGTCCAATTTATAAATTCCAAATTTACAATAACTTCTAAAATTACCCTTTCCCTTCTAATATCCATCCGATATACACTATTCATTCATCACATACATATATATTCAAAAAAGACATGTTTTTACACCAATCTAATTCAATTAATTAGTCTTTGTTAAAGTGATCATCCAATGTTCAAACAACGGTTTGATTTTGTGCGAGTCCACTCGATTGATAAGTACATAAGGTACGAATTCGCGAATTATATCGAACTACTTATTAAATCTAATTTAATTCGTATTCAATACTAATTCAATTATTTAATTCCAAATTAAATGTTTACACTTTTAATATGCTTTAAAGACTTAGATTCTAAATCTAATCCTATGGGTCTCAAAGCCCAACTAACATCCAATGTTGAATTTAATTCAAGTCAAATGGGCTTAGAATTGATTTATTAAGGCTTGGGCTTTGGTCAATGTGGGTCAAACCAATTACCAAGCCCAAATAAGGAATCACCCTTAAGTGCCATAAAACCAATTTTAAGCCCATAAGGCCCAATTAAATTATTAAAGCCCATTAATTAAATTTTAATATTCCAAACATTAAAGTCCAATTAATTAAAGTGTAATACCAAGATTAATATATTAAACCAAATATTTCAAAAATACCCATTTAATTTATTAATCATCAATTTTTCAAAATAAATGTCCAACATTAATTTTAACAAAAATCAACTCTTTACATGTCCTATGTATTCGGCCAAGGTGAGTTTTTTGTGTCGATTTGTTTTTCAATCCGATTGAATATTAATCTACGTCCCGTACACGTTCTAAGTCATCCAATGATCTTAAACACAAAATTTCAATCCACTCCAAGTAGCAACACATTCGGCCAAGGCATGAATTTGGGGAAAAAATCATCCAATGCATTTTTCATAAAATTGATTCCATATAACATCATGTTATATACATGCAAGCATACTTATTAATCAAATTTCACAAGAACATGCTTTAATCAATTTTGTCACACCATTCGGCCAAGGTCAAAATTTGGGGAAAAATCATCCAATGCATTTTTTCATAAAATTGATTCCATATAACATCATGTTATATACATGCAAGCATACTTATTCATCAAATTTCACAAGAACATGCTTTAATCAATCAATTTTGTCACACCCATTCGGCCAAGGTCAAAATTTTGGGGAAAAATCATCCAATGCATTTTTCATAAAATTGATTCCATATAACATCATTCTATATACATGCAAGCATACTTATTCATCAAATTTCACAAGAACATGCTTCAACCAATTTTATCAATTTTTAACCTAAAGTATTTCATGCTTAACCATGGCTCCATGATACCATTGTTGGTTTCTATAATATGTCCCAAGGAAAGATTAAGCATACATGAAATACAACAAAGAATATATATAAAAGATGAAGTATGGCGGAATCATACTTACCAAGCTCTTGTGATGAAAAATCAAGCCAAGATGGAAGCTCCAAGGTTGATTAGGTTCGGCCAGGAAGACAAGAAGAGGAAAGCTCCAAACTTTGTGTATTCCTTGCTCTATGATGGTTTCCCTATCACCTCTTTTGATCCCTTGAAAGTGCTAGCCTTGCATGTGAGAAGATTTTCCAAACAACAAGCCTTTCTCAAGTTCTCAAGCTTTGGCAACCAAATTGAAGAAGATGAAGACCAAACTGCATGCAGTTTTCGGTCATGAAAAGAGAGAGAAGAGAGAATTTTTCTTTTAATTGATTTGATACCAAAATCAATTTATATTTATGCCATAATATTTATTAAATAATAATAAATCTATGACACAAGCCATGCAAAGGCTTAGAGTGTCAAACACTCAAATTCCATGCATAACAATTGAGTGAATTATACACTATCACATGCAATGCATTATCATAAAAATAATGCATATAATGACATGTGTCATGTGGGCCCCACACGTTTCCAAATGAAAGTGGGCCCACGTGCACTCACGCGTTCGGGTTTGATATTTCCGAAATACCGAACTTACGTCGCGACGTTATTTAAATCGAATTTAAATAAATAATCGCGCCTAGCGAAATTATTATTTACGTCGCTAACGAATTAATTCTAAATTAACTCGTATGCCCGAATTAAAATCTAATTTTAATTTCGCGTCGAAATCGAATTTCGATTATTATATCGAATATAATAATTTTATCGATTAATTCCAAATTAATCGTTCTCTCTCTAAATAAGGCACTTTATCCGAGATAAAGTTTCTCCGCAATTAATCCAAGATTAATTAAGTTCGAATCAAATATCATAGGTGAATCTTCAGGAAGCGACCCAAGAGATCTCCGGATATGTTTGCAGTAAATACGGTCGTCGGATAATCCGAACACGCACGTACCTCGTACTACGTTCTTACCGATTTACAAGACAAGGTTGGCTTCTAGCAAAGCGCCATGCCTACCCAATTCTCCAGAAATATTCTTATAGGAATATAAGATCTATATCAAGCGTAGTATACCGTAGTATTGCGTACATCGATCCAGTATCGGATGATCACATGCTAGGCCTGGGCTGGAGATGTGTCTACCCCGTACGAACATATATCGGACATCAAGCAGCTAGTCTCTTTAAATCAGACAATCCTGACCTAGTCATATTGTCCCGACGGTTGCAACCTTTTATAGAGTACTAGTTCTGTGTCCTGCGTGATCTTCACCTCCATATGTCTGAAGCGATACTTCCATCTTGACATCACATCCAGTACACTACGATTCTCGATAAACCCAGAAGAGGTGTACACAGAACCGGTTAGGGTCCCCAACCACCAAAACCAAAGTTTACCGATTGTCGCAAGTACTAGCGATGTAAGTCTCAGGTTAAGACCATATACACCTACCCTGATGCGGCCTCCCATAGACACGCAGACATACTACCAATGGGATTCCGCGGGGTCTATCCAGAGTGAAGCTGTTTTCCGTACCATCGGTAAAACACAACCTCCTATCGCACTTGCATAAGTATCCAATACTTAAATATATGAGAACTATGTCGTTGTGCCCTCACAACGTGCACAAGCGCAATACTAGTCTATTCCGCATTATCGATGTCCGATCTCGATAATACTCCGACTAGGGATATTTAATGATTAAACTTTTAAGATTGATACTGTCTCATATCATCTCAATCCAGTATTAATCATATGGACTTTCGCCATTTATTAATCAAAGTAATATTATTACAAAACGGCAAAAGGCAATTTCATTATCACATAGTTAATTTTGTACAATAATACAATATCATTTACAAACAGTGACGCTATGGGACATAATGTCTAACAGCACGAACTTGTCTACTAGTTTTTGGTAGGACTCGACGGATCGGTAAGGTAGGTTGATGAACCAGGTGAGGGACGGTCCTGCCAATGTTTCTCCAAAGCATCTGCACATTCCAGCTTCCCATTGGCTTGGTGACAAGCCAGTTGACATCATCTTGTACTTGTATTGTATTACATGGTCGTCTGGATCATTGGATCCATCATATAGCTTCATTTCAGGCGGGCTAACTTTTTCGTGGCAGTTCAACAGCTACGATTGTCTCCATAAATGGGATATCGAAAATCTCTCTAGCTCTGCTCTTTCTAATCGACAGCCTTACCTATGGTAGTCTTGACATGATTGCTTCTTTGAATCCCATCATCTCTCTTCTTATGGGGGATGTAACTTGCTGAGTTGGGTCGAGAGAGGAAGTCAGGCCATGGGGAATTGGTGGGTTGTCGTTAACCTGCCCATCTGATGTGGGCGAGACTGTTGGATTGCTTGTTTGTCTAGGGACATCATGACGTTGAGAAGTTAAGGTCAACTGCTCCAGCTGTTTCTGTAGACTCACATTGGAGTTCCGCATAGTCAGATTCTCCTCTTCTAAAGCTTGTAATCGTTCTTAGAGCTTGGCAAGTTGTGTCGCCATAGGGTCCGTCGTCTGCTCGTTGCTAGAAGCCATTATCAATTGTTTTGAGAGTGAATCAAATGATTTTCATTTGCAATAATTCACTCAGGGCCCCATGGTGGGCGCCAAATTATGGATACGATTTTTCACATGTGATCCACAATCGAGAATCTGGATTTTAATGGCACTAAAGAACCTATAAAATAAGGGTAGAAAGAACGATGAGGTCACTGCCCACCGGTGTGGTGGGTGCCGTAAGCACTCTGATGCTCAAGTCAATAGTATGAATAAGACCGACGTATGGAGAATAAGGCCTGAAGTTATACCTCAATCTATGTTTGTTGCCGTGAGGGCATGATATTGTGATTTCTCGGATGGTATGCTATAGAGCTGTGTAATCCTTCCTCTCTCTCTATGTCATGGATCTTCTCTTTTATAGGCCTCCCCTGATGTGGGGTCTTTCTTCTGTGCCCGTTGGAGTCATTGTAACTGATGACTTAATAGTGGGTTTTATGTCTGGTAACCGATGGCTTTATTATGGTGTTTAAGTATGGTAATTGATGGCTTAACGGTCATCCTGAGTAGATTAGTCAGTGGTGATGGGCTTTAGTCTGGATTTTGATAATGGGCCTTGGACCTCTGGTTTCGTGGTTGGCCTAGAGGTGAAATATCGGTTTTACCCTTGGGCCCAATTTTGGCCCGTACATCAACCACAGAGGATGACGACCTAAAATCAGACATATCTTTACATCCTTAGGTTGACACTTATGGAGCATGCATTTCACAGATAACAGATGAAGAGCTGAACGAGGAAATTTTAAAATATATATGTGAAGAAAAGGTAGAGCAAGATGTACAAATGGAGGAGCAAATGTCTGACCATATTGACGATTTCATGCATTCAGGAGAAACATCACTGTTTTGGGGAGTACAAACTAAAGATATCACCCAGAAGCTTGACAGAATGAAACTCTCATTCAAAGTCAAGCACCATATGAGACCTCCTGATTTTATTTCTTTCTTTTCAGGAACCACTGGAGCGACACTGATTAAAAAGGTGGCACAAGCACTGAATGAGACAAAATTATTTTTGCCACTTTACCGTTGGAAGAGACCATTCAAAAGCAACGTTAATGGGATTATCTTTGATAGGACATCCAAAACCATACTGAAACCTCCTTGAAAGATGGATTTCAGTCACGTCTGGCTGAAGAGGAAAAATTTAGCGCTAGCAGGGAGGCAACCCATGCAATTTGTTGTACTTTTTGTTTTGTGTATACATGTTGTAGAGTTTTTAATTTTGTGTGATATTTTCAGGGAAAAGCACAAACAGAGCATTTAAGGCAAAGCAAGATAAGAGGAATGGTGTTTGGCAATCACAAAGATGAGAGCTAATTCATTAGTGATAGCTGAGTAAGGAATGGATTCTTGAGACGCATCCTAATGGATTTATATACCAAACGAGTGGCGTTTTGCGCAGACAATTCAGTTGCCTTAATAATTGCTTTGATTTACTTTTCTGTTGTAATTATCTTTATTTTCGCATACAGGATCCAGACTTTTTGACCTTTCACGATTTCTTTTATTGTTTAGCTAAGAATCGTCGTTGGGAAGATACAAGTGCTATTATTACTCACCATTTTTCAGGTGTTATAAATTCAACTCATCATTGCACTTTTGAAGGCATCCAGATTTGAGAAAGAAATCCATAAAAAAATGGAAGCTACTTCAAGAAGACGAGTTGTAAACATCTGTGTCTTTTGTGGTACTAGTGTTGGTTTTAAACCAGAGTTCGTTGCAGCAACACAGGAATTGGGTAGAGCCATAGCTGAAAGGAATATGCACTTAGTATGTGGCGGTGGAAATCTTGGACTAACAGGGATTATTTCAAGGATTGTACAAGAAGAAGGCAGTCAAGTTCTGGGAATCATCCCAAAACCTTTGGCGGAAGTAAATCTTATAGGACCATCAAACAGAGAGGAACTGATCGTGCCAGGTATGTCTGAGCGACTAGTGTAAATGATTAACTGTGCTGTTGCTTTTATTGCTTTTCCATGAGGCTTGGGCACAATTGAGAAAATTTTTATAGTATTATCTTGGGCGAACTTGAACATACACAAGAAACCGATTGGACTATTGAATGTTGATGGATTTTATGATTTTCTTTGTGTGTTTCTTGATGATGCTCGGAGAAATGGGTTCGTGTCAAAACCTATAAAAGAACGCCTCTTCACTGCCAGAACTGCCCCAGATTTAATTGACCAAATCTTAGCCTTTGAACCATAAATTGACCCTATCATTTCCAAGATAAATTGGTCTAATAATGATCGTGGTAAGAAGCGTCGGATAAATCTGGATCTTAACCTTTAAATTTTCCTTTTAGATGTAGAATTTTAGCTAACCAGATACTATTTTCTAAACTCTTCTTCTAATTTTTAAGACATTGGGGACAATGTCTCATTTAGGTTTTGGGGAGGGGAATAGTTGATTAGTATCTTGTTTTTATTATGTTGTTTTTATTTTTAGTCAAAAAATTTCAAAAATTTTAAAAAAAAATTAAAAAATTTTACAAAAATTAAAAAAATATTTTGTGTTTTTTGTGTTTTTAATTTGATTAATCAGGTGAAATTGGTGTGAGATAGTTGTGTAAGTAATTTCCACTCCTGAGAAGTATCTCAACCTATTTCGTAACAAGTTAATTTTTGTTTATTTCCTTTTGAATTATTTAATTTGTAAATTCTCCATAAAACTGACTAAAATGGATCTTCATATGCTCAATTGATAGATATTATCAACATACATGGTAACATACGAACATGAACTGTAATTGATAAGTTTGTAATATTCAGTGCTCTAGTTTAATTGGAGGAAGCATCTAAAAAGTGATGGGATAAAAAAAAATATTTGAGATCCAAGTAATTAATTCCGAATGAGTGTTTTAACACCTAGTGCCCTAAAGCCACATGGTTTGGGAGTCACTGGCCCAAAACTCGCTACATGGATCGAAGATGTTATAAAAAATAAAAAGAGACATCTGAAATCCGAATAATTAAGTCTGTAAGGGTGTTTTAACACCTAGTGCCCTAAAGCCAACTGGTATGGGAGTCACTGGCCCAAAGCTCGTTACATGGATTAAAGATATTACTTTCTTTATTTTATGTAAAAAAAAAAATCAGAAAAATCAGAGAAAAATATTCCATTGCTAAAAAAGGTGTGAATTCTGATATAACTTTAGGACAAAAATATTACTTTCTTTTCAACTACACTTATGAATATTGTGGGCACAATGAGTTGATTAATACCTTGTTAGCTGTGTGTATGGAGAATGGTAAAAATAATCGGAGAATTTACTTATTTGGTAATTTAGAAAGAAAGAAAACAACTATTAACTTGGATAAGAAGTTTCACCTGTTTAGTCACTAACTTGTTTATTCTCTTTTCTCTTGCCTTTTTGCTTTTGTGTGCATTAGTTTTGTTTTGTGTGCATTAGTTTGACGTTTGTGGGTATCGTCACTGAAAGCCCTCACGAGAAACAACTCGTCCATTAAGGACACCTAGGGTTTAAAGGCTTGTTGCATACGCTAAATGCAACCGTGATCCCTACGAAAGTGGCTTAGTTAAATTTTTTTTTAAAGATGTTTATGTGATTTTATTTTGTTTTTTTGCTCGAGGACTAGCAAAATGTTAGGTTTGGGGGTGTGATGAGTGGTAAATGTATCAATATTTCCAACTCATTTGACCTAATATTTTGTATGGTTTCTTGAGTTTTGTGAATGTTTTTGATGTGTTTTGTGTTATTTTGTAGATAAATAAAGTTTCAGGACTCACTGAAAGTAATTCAGGGCCAAAATAGTGAAAAATAGACAAAAATGGCAAAATTGTAATTTTGGCGTGCGACGCGCAAGCTTTTTGCGTCGCGATCACTAACGTGTGCCAGACACGTGTCACAATCAGAGTTGTTTGCTATCATGCGCCATTGCTAACATGCGCCTGCCACGTGTCAACATCACCTCAAATATGCTAAAATACGCCGGACACGTATCACTATCACATGCTGCCGATAATCATCATCATTTGCTAAAATGCACATGCCACGTGTCAAAACCACAACGAATGATGCTAACGTGTGACAGACACGTGTCATCATCCCATACTGCCGACACTAATAATTCAGCTGTCGACAGTCGCCGGACACGTGTCACCATCTTAGTGAAGCCGCGTGCCACGTGTCGAAGATCAACGCGCATCGCGACGCGCAAGGTTATGTGTGTCGCAACGCGTGGAGCCTATTGGTGCCTATAAATTCAGCTCGATTTCAGAATTCAAATCATACCTTCCTAGAGTTCCTAATAAGGGATTAAGGAATGTATCTTGTTTGTTTAAGTTTTTGTAATTTAATTTAAGCATTTTTTCTTTATTTATTTACTTTCAGCACTTTTAATTATGCACTTTTACTTTTAATAATTTACTTTATGCACCTTTATTTTCAGTAATTTACTTTTCTGCACTTTTAATTATTAATTTTTACTTTCAGTAATTTATTTATTTATTTACTTTTTATGTCTTTTATGTTTAGTAGTTAATTTACTGCTGGGGAATGGTGAAGCTTTTTACTTTTATAATTTAGATTAATCTCCCTCAATTATAATATATAAATTATCTTAAAACCTGACTTAATTTGATACCGTCTTATTGGTCGGTTGGACTTAATTAAATTGATTTTAACCTAACTTAATGGGATATCGCCTATATGGTCGGTTGGAATTAATTAAATCTGACTTAATCAGGATACCGCCTATATGGTCGGTTGGTAAATATCACACAAATTTATATATTATAATAAGGGAGATTTCTAAATTAGAAATAGTAAATGTAGATTAATCTCATTTAATTTATAATATAGAAATTGTAATTTAATAATATGGATTAAAAGTTGATACCACCTTAATGGCTGGTTTTAATTATGTAACATAATGTGACACCGCTCATAGGTCGGTCTTAAGGTGACATATGATTACCGCATATATGGCTGGTTCAACTTAATTGGGTAACACTGACAATTTCCATATTATAATAAAGTGAGATTTCTAAAAGTGAATACCATAACCCCATCATTTTATTTTTATTCTAGGGAAGTGATGAAACAAAATATTAACATACTTAATAATTGATTTAATTATATTATGGGTAATTCTTTAGTTTGTTTATTGAATCTTAAGCTTAATGCTTCTTATTGCCTGATCACCAATAAGATTGATGTGGTAAACTTAAAATGAACTTGGAAAAGATATTTTAGGTTTCAGCCTTAGATTCAATATCTCACGATCTTCTTTAAGGATAGATAACCCTTTAATAGATTTCCTTACAGGATAAGAATATATATGTCGGGCGTGGGTAGCCACAATTGGAACTTGAAGTTAATGAATTCAGGTAACTTGGTTAACATAGACATATGATTAATTGGGTTATACTGGGTATTTGCATCTGACCATCGACAAAGGCTTTTGCATAATTTCGTGTTCCAGATTAGAAAACTGAGTTATTACACAAATATAGTAGATTCAATTCATCTTTATAAAAATATTGTGTGGAATCACAACCCTAGATATTTGTGTCTTTTGTTTATTTTCTTTAGTATTTTAATTTATTTATTTATTTAGCAAATCCATATTCAACCAACCAACTAAGCAATTATTCTCTTCTCCCTTTAATTAGATACTTGTAAATAAATAGTATCAATAATTAATAACAACAGTAGGAATTAAGTCCTCGTGGGTTCGGTATTTTTATACTACTTGAACGATACGTGCGCTTGCGTTATACACATGTGATTACACCGGTCATCTAAACACGTGGAAAGGAAATAACGCGTAATTAGAGAGATTATTGAACGAAAAGACATAATGGTCTTGAAGGTTCAAGGACAAGATAACATAGCAGACCCGCTTACAAAGACCTTATCTCCTAAGTTATTCGATAAACATGTGGAGGAGATGGACTATGGTACCATCCAGATTTGCACTAAGCATGTGGGAGTTTGATGGAGTTGGTGCTTGGAGTGCCAATCTGAATTGTACATTTTGTTATTTATTAATAAAATAACTATATTTTTCATCTCATACCTTATAATGGTATTGTCATTATGCTTATTAGATTGACGTATAAATATGCTAAGAATGACATCTACCTTAGAATATTCTTGATGCTAGGTGTAAACTATTCTTAAAGTAAATATTCCTAGTCGTTGGTTTTGGAATACGATCAAATTCCTATAACCTATAAGACTAGCAAATGTCGTATATTGGAATTGGAGTTCTAATGGTTTAACCCGATATACCATGAGTTTTGCAAACTCGTATAGACATGTGGGTATTTATTGAAGCGAATACTGAATGACTCATAGGTGATTCCTAATAGTTGGAAGTACATACCACCGTCAATAAGAATCTCCTCGAGTCGAGTAGCATATGTAATCCTTTGACTATTTGATAGCATTGATTTTGTGTGAGATCCTACATACTTTGATGCCATGTATGTCAGAAACCTTTCATGGTATGACCTTTAGATGTTCGATAGGTATGAACCGATGCACTCAGTAATCAAGTACGAAGCATAATAGGATATGTCGGCCCGTATATGTACCATAAGGGGTTTAGGTATCCATGTAAGTAAAGTCACAATTCTAAAAGACTTTGGCCAAAGCCAATCACCTAGGGTGGATCGCATCAGTTGTAAAGAATCGTGGACATGTCGACATGAGATGTGCACCTTGGAAACTTGACGGTATATTCTATTTTTCCTAAGCACAATGCGGATAGCCTACGACAGAGGGATTGTTAAACATATGTGATGACCTCGACTTGTATAGTTCAGAAAGGTCATTCGTGTTCTTCGCGAATTCGGAGGTGGCCGGATTGCGTACATTTTTAGCTAGGCTTATATGACGAACGTGTCTGAACTTAGAGAGTCCCAATATGAAGTGTACTTGTTGAGAAATTAGGTAGCTGATTAATTTTGATAAAAGATAATATTCGATATTATAATTATCAACTAAGATAATTAAGTGTTATTAGATAACATTGATTATTTAATTTGACCTAATTGGATTAATTAGATCAATTCAATAATTACACAAGGTCTTAATTGTAAAATCATAATTATCTCTACCATTTGAGGATATTATGGTAATTGTAAGTATGTAATAATAGGTGGTTTTGGCTTGATTTAATTGGATTAAATCAAAGTGGAAAATATTTAACTAATCAATTTCCTAATCTTTGGCTTGATTTAATTGGATTAAATCAAAGTGAGAGACGGTGGAGATTAGTCATACCTAATTATACATATTTGGACAAATTAGATTAAGCTCACTTAAAAGTTGATTACAACTTTTATTAATTAAAAATTGCTTAAGTTTTTCAATAAATAGCAAGTTTTAGGAAGGTTTTAATTACAAGAAAAAGAACAAGTATAAGCATAAGCAAAAGCTTGAGTAAGCTATACACAAGTAATTCTTGAGAGATTAGCCTAAGTTAGAGAAGTGTTTAGAGAAGCTTGTGAGGTCTCTACAACATTTCATTTAGGAGAAATCAAGATTGGATCTTGAAGTGAAGCTTGGTAGCATTGGAAACAAGATTGGATCTTGGAGTCAAACTTGCACACCTTGGAGGTTCTCCAACAATTTCAACAAATGAGAAGTAGATTGGATCTTGCAGCAAGCTTACTAGGTAATGTTTGATCTTCTCCTAAGCTATGTTCATTTATGTATTAGATGCATGATCACATAACTTAATGTTGAAATAAGGCTAATCAATTGTGTTATGATACTTTAGAAGTATAAACACAACATGTTTATGTTTTAGGTCAAAGATGTTCATGTTGGACATGAAATAATTAATAAGAGTTGGAACTCTAGATTAAAGCTTAGAACTATGGCTACCATTCTAGAATCACTTGACTACCTTTAGGTGACCTAGAATTGTTCATGAGACATTTCTTATATGGATTCTATTTTGGGTTGTAATTTGATTCAAAGAAACACATATATATATTTCGAATTTATATATGTTTATTTTATAATATGTGTTGTGGTTGGTTTTGAAATTAAAATTATTTTGGGTGGTTTTTAAAGTTTTTTAAGGATTTTTATTTTTTAGAAAATAAAAAAATTTGCATTAGCAATTTTTCCCGAGAGGGAGGCGCTGCAGCGCCATCACTTGGCGCTGCAGCGCCCCTTTATGCATGCAGCTCGCTTCATGCAGCATGTGTTGCATGTAGCCAACGCTGCATGCAGCATATGATGCATACAGCGTGCGCTGCAAGCGAATTAGGTGCTTACGGGTCCGAAATTATTTGAAATTTATCCAGTTTTTATTTTGAATAGATTTTTCCGGATCCAGATTTGTTTATGGTTTTCCCTAAAATACTTGAAAAGTAAAATATTATATTTTATTAATTTTAAAAATACACTCATGCTAGATATCCACGGGTTAGACTCACTTCTGCTACGTGGGGCACCGATCCGACCCTAGGGGTTCAATAACTACCCCAACAATAATTTACTATTGGGTGAATTATAGACACGAAATTTGATTCGGTGACGAATAAACCTAAATTTAGAGAGTCCCACAATATGAAGTGTACTCGTTGAGCACTTGGACAACGCGTTATGAATAATACAGATTATTCATAATATTTCATCGGATTAAATAAGTTAATTCGAATCGTTTAACGGTTAAATGAAAAATACATGCATAAGGGGCATTTCAATCATTTTCTAATTAATGTGTATTTATATTTAATATATGATTTTATTAATACACATTAATTAATTATCAAATAAGATATTTGATATATATCATAAATATATGTATTTGGATTATTTAAAGTAAATATAATACATATATTTAGATACATGTATTTAAGTAATTATTTAATTCTTAAATAATTAAAGTAATTAAAATATAAATATCTAAAGTGATATTTAATGTTAGGAAATGATTAATGTGTAAATATTTGACTTATTTATATTTTTGATTAAAAGTTGTAGTTATGAAATTGAGTTTGATAACTTGATGGCTCGATATCTGTTTTTGACTAATTAATTTCAAAATGACATTTTTGCCCCAAACTTTCGGCCAACCCTAGTATTTAAAATGAAAAATTTTATTTTCTCTATTATTACAACTCATTGGCCGAATATATATCCATTAAAAGGCTCCCAAATATTTCTTGAAGAAATTTGTAGAGAAAATGAAGGAATCAAGAAGAAAGCTTAAGGAAGTTAGGAGATTTTGAGGTAATCTTCAATATTCTTAAGCTTAGAAAGTTTGTTTGTTATTCTTGAGTATCTAGAATATTTCTAGGGTTTCTTCCTTTCTAAAATTTTGGGGCTTTTTGATTTGGATGATGGATTTAGAGGCTAGATGCATGTGTGAAGTTAGATTGAGTAATATTAATGTAATATTAGTTCAATTTTATCATTTGATGACTTGTTGCCATTCTAGAGTGTTATAACCACTCTTGTAACTCCTATAATTATTCTTGAGTTCTTCATTTGTGGTGGCTTTGTTTGGTGTAAATATTAATATGATTTATGTTGAGAAAAATAGATTTAAAACATGAAAATAATTATCAGACCTGGAAATTCCGAAAATTTGGTGATGAAAAATATATTTTTTAAATATATTAGATGTGTATTGGGTATTAGAATAATTGTCAGAAATTATTTCGGATTGAAAATATATGAAAATGGTGAAAAACGACGTTACCGGGTGAGTTTCAGGCTTACCGGAGTGATGGCTATCCAAATAGTGAATTGGTCACTATTCGAGCAGCCCATGAACTGCCCAGTACTATTGGGGTTGACTTGGGCAGCCCTCATGTGTATTCGTTGGTCGGTTCGGTCAAAAATACGTTTTATGGTATTTTGCGGAAAAAATATTTTCGTAAAAGTTTCGCAATGTTATCTAAATTAATTGTGTGGTTATTTGATATCGAATAATATATTTAGGTGAAATATGAATGAATTAATCATATTGGATATTGAATAATTTATTCGGTAAGTTTAAAAATTTTAAAGTTACGATTTCGCCCGAACCACGCTATCCGCTGCGCCAGACCCCAACAAAATGGTATCAGAGCGAGTCTGATCCTACATCTATTATATTTTTTAAGCTTGATAAATGATATTTAATCCAATTTTATTATTTGCACATGCATGTGAAATTAATTTGTTTAATTTCAGATTGCTTGATAATAGGAATATTTTTGCTTTATAAGGTTTTAAAGTAACTAGTATTAGGAATATTTATTTCTTGGTCCGCCTTGTCAGTAAGAATGCGAATGTTTTTCTGATGTTGTAGCTGTATCGTGCCAAAGCTGTGCAGTTATGGCTGATGGTAGTTCATTTTCGCCGGTAGAACTTAAATGATAAGAGACAAATTCAAGTGAAAGTGGATTCCTGAACGTACCAAAGCTTTCAGGACTACATCAGTAGCTTGAGTTTGTCATTAATAAGTGAAACCTTGATACGCCTCATGTGAACGTGCTAAAGTTGTCACAACGAGAAACAGTCGGGACCAAAATTAGGAGTCATAGTGAGTGTGATTGACAATGAGTTGTCTACCTGTGAATATACGTAGGCGAGAATATGCCAAAGTTGTGAGTCGAAATATATTCTTGGGGTCCATTTCCCATTATGGAATTCGATTTAATTATTGAATTCTCATTTTCCGTTGGGGATTACTGTATTACGTAGAGTATTAGGAGACACTGCTGGGTTAAAAATTCATAACTAAGGCAATGTGTAATATTATGAAAATTATCATTTATGTTTTCCTTATTCTATAATGTTGATAGAATTAAACTTTTAATCAACTGCATGCATATTTTATATATGTTTTCTGACATCACTTATGGTTGCAAATTTCTAGAATAGGTTCTAGATTAAGAGTAGGCTAGGATATTGTTAGATTAGTCCAAACCATCGGGAACTGTTGTTCCGATTTTCTTGAAAAATCAAGATGGTTAGTGACTTAGTTACTAAGTCAAGATAGGTAATCTAAATAGATATCCGTTTTAGGATATAATTCTATATAGAGAATAGTTTCTTATGCGGTAAAGATTGACATGAATTGGTTCATGTCTCGAGATTCTTCACTGACATTAAGAAAACCCCATTAGGTATTTGTTTATTTGATAATGACGTTTCTTAGATTTAATGACCTTTAGAGGTAATATTTCCAACACTATTTGCTAATCAATTATTGCAATTGTTGTGAATAGTTGAAGGCAAATTATAAAGCTAAAGAAATGAGATGTGTATAGTTTTGTGTAAAAAATATTGATTTTCGCAATACAACAACTATAGGTATTAGATATCAGATCTCCCGTCTAGTTATTTAAAATATTATTAATGATTATTTTGATATTTGATATCAGAACTTGCGACTATTGGATAGTTACTTGTTCTTAATAAACAGTTGTTACATATTTTTATACGACTAGTAGTGTCATTGATGAAGAGATAAATATTAAGAAAAATATTCGGTTAAGTAAGTAACTTAGAATAATACTTTATGAGATTTTATCACTTGAGCATTATATGTTTATTCCATATGGCAAAGGATGATCTGATACGAGATCACACCAAATATCCTTATCCATTTAATGAATATTGTATTCGAGAATGTGATGAAATATTATTTAACCAATGATTTTCATTGAACCATAAGATTTATTAAACTGATACATTAGATGTATGTAGTTTAATGAATTGTAAATTGCTTAAGGTAGTTTTCTTTACTTCTTAACTTAGTCAATGAGTTGCCATGGCTTAATTATATGTTTATGATGAAACGCGGATAAATATTTTAACTGGTTTAAAGATATTCAATCTGAAGTTTTGAAAAATGTATCTTTAAAATTCATCGTGATTGAATTGTTCAAATATGTTTGATATTATCAAACATATGAATTTATGGCAATTAGTTCTAAGGTTATTCGATGAATATGATTCTTACACAACATTATTCTTTTATGATTCCATCGTGATGGAATTGGCGAGTGGGAGTAATCGAATCTTATATAAATTGATTCGTTTGATACAGAGTTTTGCCGAATTAGTTTCAATACTCTTGGGGATATGCTCCAGTAATACTAATTCATCATTTTAATTAAGGTTCCATTAGTTTCTACAGTTATATATATGATATGTATAAGTGGGAAATTTGAATCTTGAAAAGTTTGAGATTTAAATATTTCTTTTGTATAATAGTTATATAATTGAAATTACTTGCGCCTCGAAGGTACAAGTAAAAGTTTTATCATTTATTCTATTTAATAGAAAATTATATTCTATTTTATAGAATATCTTTTTTACGATCCCGAATAATGAAATTATTTTATTACTTAATGTGTAACATTGGATGTTGACCATTATAGAAAAAACTTGACTTATTGAAGTCAAATGTCAGAGTGATAAACTATAAATGGAACTACATAATTAATAAGATGAAAATACCCTTAGACATCTTCTATATAAGTCCAATAGAATGTCAGAAAGTTAGCACTAAATCATAGATCTAAGATTGTTCATAACTTACTACGATCAAGTTTGGAACTTGAATGAGCTTTCGTTGTGAATCTTTAATAAAATGTGCAAATGCTTTGCGCAGCAAAAGCAAAGTGAGCTTATTAAAGATTTGACCTTTATAGTATGACAGTGAGAAACTTTATACTCAGTAATCTATTGTAGATTCTGAGGAAACTTGCTTTAGTCGCACTAATTGAACAATTAAAGATATGTTGGTTAATGTTGATATTAAACTATGTATTTTAGCTAGGAATGCAAAAATGTGTTTTTTGAATGGTTTCTTCGGATACGAGATCCGTTGTGATTCCTTTGTTTGAAGAGTAAGTTCTGTAATGGCCCTAGAGTTCGTAAACTGCTAAATTACAGTTTGGTGTACTAGCTTATAGAGCGTATTGTAGACTCGGATGAGTTTTCTGGAAATATATGTTCTCTAATTTTGATATTAGTCAGATTGTCTGATTTTATCAAAGCATAGAGAATACATATGTGATAGTAGGGTTAGTTGGAGCATACAAATTTCTTTCTAGTGCTATATATCATAATGATATTATCATTATTAAGGTAATAATGAGATGTTTATGAGGTAAAAAGTTTACCTAAGTCTTCATTTCTCCATGAAAGCAGTGGGAGTAGTCTATGTTATATTCGATATAAAGTTTTATATTTGATATAAAACTAAGAGACTTGTGAGATACTCTCATTAGTCATGCATTAGATATGATCTAGTAAATGACACAACAAGACTATCTATGTGACAGTTAGTGTGTCTCTTGAATATAGTATTAATCTTTCGTAAAGGATGATTCATTTGTCAAAAGAGAAATTGATTCGAATGTCTAATCAATCTTATGCATAATGGAATGATGGCATATTGAATATTATATTATGTACGATTAAATATATCAATTTAATCGTAATTGTTAGGAGTTATTTTGATACGTTGTAGACCATAGAATGAGTCTTGAAACATGTTCTTTGTTATCTTTGAGATATTAAGAACGAGTTTCTTATTCATGGGGAATAAAGTCTGCAACCATTAGGGTCAAATTAGTTTTGAGTCTAATTATGAAGTTAGACAGTCTACGTCATATAGAGTCAGAAAAGATGCAGTGGAAGTGTCATGGATGATTCCACCTTGTTAGTGGAATTAGTTACAACTTATGAAGTATTGACTTATGAAGTTGCATAGTGACCTTGTAGATTAGAAGTTTTATTGTTGGTGTTGTGCTTACGGTTGTCTGCATAGTATTTTGGATTTGATCTCTAAATACTTGGACAACTAAACAGCTATAGCACAATATTGATGTATCATCTGATTCATATTGATGTATAACTTAGGTTCTACAAAATATTAATAATGCTGGCTAAGGGAAACGATTGAGTTTGTTGGAAAAAATCAATATGTTATAGTGGACCTACTCATTGTTGCTTACCTCTTGAGTGTTAGGTGAGCTTTTGAGGGCCATACATATGTGATACATATTTAGATGTATATATGCTACCGTGGATTGGCACAAGAGCACGTGGGAGAAATTTTTAGGGATGATGCTCGGAGCGCCAATCCGGATCATATTTATATCTGATTCATGAATACAAACAATATTTTTTTCCATAATAATACTTATATATGATTGCACCTCTTGTTTTTATATACGTATTTGATCTAATAAGTATTGGATTAAAAGTAAATCTGATTTACTAATATGTATATATTAGATACAGACCCATGATTTACAACGTATTGCGCAGTTACAACGTGGTTTGTAATTGACATTGGGAAGTGTCACTATAAGTTGTATATTCTCAAATAAAGTTTCAAGTCAAGATTTACTGACACAGGTCGGTTAGTAAAATCCATTGAGACCAGTACATGTCGTATATCGGACTTGGTCCGATGTTTTATCATAATGAACCATGAGTCTCGGGAAACTCATATAGACGCGTATATGTTTATTTGATAAACACTGAATGACTCACCAAAAATTTCGTAATAGATAGTACACCAACATCAATAGGAATATTCTCGAGTCGAGTAGCATAGTGATCCTTCGACTTGCGATACCACTGTGGATATATGAGACATCCTCCACACTTCGGCGAGCTCGTTTCGATGTGAATTTTGTCGTTTTCTCGCGTTTTCACCCCGGAATAATTTCTGAAATTTATCCATCACCCAATACACATCCAATATCATCCAAATAATATATTGTTTCATGAAAAATATTCTATTTTAAGGGAGAAAACCAGATATGATCCAATTTTAATTTTTGTCCATTTTTCATGCCTAAATTCAATTGTTAATCCGATTAATTTATTCCAAATTAAATCACCACAACATAAAGCCTCAAGAATAATTCTAGAAAATATTAGAGTGGTAACGTCACTCTAGAATGACAATTTTAATTTTTAGATTAATTCCCTAATTAATCTAATTTACACATGCTTTAAAGAAAAAACTATTAAGGTTAACTAACATCCAACACCAAATTTTATCTCAAATACATATCCTAGATACATATCTAATTCAAACATGCAATATACATATCTCATATATATTTACATGCTCAAAAACAAAACTTAAGAAAATAGAAAATTAGGAAATTAATATTACCTTAATATCAATTCCTTTTCACCAATTTCCTTTCTCCTTTTGGTGTTGATGCTTTGTTTAGAACCCTAATCTCCATTTTTCAATTGGTTAATAATATGTATCTAATCTAAATTATGTATCATATAAAAATACACATTATTCAATATGCATTTGTATATTATGAATAATCTGAATTATCCATAACTAATTGCTCAAGTGCTTAACGAGTACACTTTATATTGTGGGACTCTCTAGGTTCAAGTTTATCTATCATGGAAACCATTTCCATGTCTGTAATTTTTCCACTCACAAATTACGATGACCACATATAATCAAGTTGAACCATCCAAGTCGAAGTCATTGCATATATATAATCCCTATGTCATAGGTTATCCGAATTGTTCCGGAAATATAGATTAAACGTCAAATCTTCACTTTGAACAATTCATATGTCGCGACATAATTATGATTCTTCAATAAATATTCGGAACTCATTTCTGAATAATACCTCGGGTAAGGATTTCAAAGAATCACAAATTGGACATCTAAATCCCGTACATGGGACTGGCAGATCCTATCTGGATACATCACATGATATCGTGAGTATCAGTCTACACCCAACGAACAGACGGAGGTCTGATCTTAAAAGATCATTCACGTGACTGCCATCAAAGTATGGAGGATAGCTCACATATCCACAGTGGTATCACAAGTCAAATGAGCTAATATGTTATTCGACTCGTAAAGATTCCTATTGACTTTGGTGTACCATATATCATGAATCTTTGAATTAATCGTTCAGTATTTATCCAATAAATACCTACATGTCTATATGAGTCTCCCAAGACTCATGGTTTACTGAGATAAACCATTAGAACAATTCGAATATATGACACGTACCGGTCTCACGGGTTTACTAACCGACCAGGTATGTAAATCTTGACCAGGAACAATTTAAGAATGAATTGTATTGTGACATTTCTTAGTACTAATTATGGCGCTTTTGTAATTACGTCATAACTACTCATTCTAAGGTCTTTTACGCCTTTACCATATAATAGAATATATTGATGAAAATTATTTAATTTTATTCATAATAAAATAGAAATGTACATCTTATTTACAATAAATACAATAAAATTTGGCGCGCCGAGCACCAACTCCAATATTTTCTCCCACTTGCTCTAGTGTTAAATTTGATGGTATCTAATACTCATCTCCTCTATATGTCTATCATATAGTCTCGGAGGCAAGGCCTTCGTAAGCAGTTCTGCTATGTTGTCCTCTTCAGATATCTTGCATATGGTAACATCTCCTCGAGCGATGATCTCATGAATAATGTGGTACTTTCGTTCCACGTGTTTCGATTTCCGATGTGCTCTGGGTTCTTTTATTTGTGAAACAGCACCACTATTATCACAAAACAACAGGATTGAATCCTCGATGCTTGGGATAACTCCCAATTAAGTGATAAATTTTCTAATCCATACAGCTTCCTTTACAGCATCTGATGCCATAATATATTCCGTCTCAGTGGTGGAATCAACTGTTGATCCTTATTTGGAACATTTCCAACTGACTGTGGCATTATTAAGAGTAAATACAAAACCTGAGGTAGAATTTCTATCATCAGGATCTGACTGAAAGTTAGAACCTGTATATCCTCTTATCTGTAAATCACCTTCTCCATAAATAAGAAACTTATCATTAATACCTTTTAGATACTTTAGGATATATTTAACGGCCATCCAACGGTTGTGACCTGAATTTGACTGATATTTTCTAGTGACACTTACTGCATGACTAATATTAGGTCTCATACATAACAAGACATACATGATGCTTCCTAAGCATTATGCATAAGGCTGGCTAGACATTCTAGCTTTTTCATCTTCCGTCTGAGGATCTTCTTTTCGAAAGATGAATGCCATGTCGAAAAGCTATATTAGCAACTTTACAATTGCTAAAGTTATACCTTTGTAAGATCTTATCTACGTACGAAGATTGAGATAATCCAATCAGCTTCATTTCTCTATCTGTAGAGTTTTATACCAAATATTTAGGAAGCTTCACCCAGGTCTTTCATAGAGAAGTTTTTACAGAGGTATGCATTAACACCATGCATCATTCTAAAATCATTTCCAATGATTAGGATTTCATCCACATAAAGCACAAATAACACTATCATACTCCCACTAACATTCTTATAAGCACCAAGAAAACCAGACAATTTGATTACCTCATCAAAATGAAGATTCCAACTCCGCGAAGCTTGTTTAAGCCCATAAATGGACTTTTTAAGCTTACATACCATGCCAGAATTTTGGCTGGAGACAAAACCCTCCGGCTGTTCCATATAAATTTCTTTATCAATAAATCTATTAAGAAAATCCGTTTTGACATTCATTTTCCAAATATCATAATCATGGTAAGCAGCGATAGCCAACAAAATCCTAATAGACTTTAGTATCGTTACTGGTGAATAGTCCACACCTGGCCTTTGAGTGTAACCTTTAGCAACCAGTCGAGCCTTGAAGGTTTCAACCTTCCCATCAAGTCAGTGCTTCCTTTTGTAAACCCATTTACAACCAACGAGAACAATTACCTCAGGAAGCGGAACCAAATCCCATACTTGATTTTGATGCATAGAGTCTATTTTGGAATTCATGGCTTCCTTCCATTTAATGGAATTAATGTCTAACATTGCTTCTCTGTAGGTATATAGATCATTCTCCTCAACAAGGAGCACATCGAGACTCTTGTCTTGTATCAAATACAAGCGCTCAGGAGACCTCGATATCCTAGTAGACCTACGGAGAATGGAACTAGAAGGTTCTGCTTCTGTCTGAACCTCTGATTCCTCTATTGGTTTGTCATATATAAGTTGGACTTCATCAGGCTCAACCCTTCTATGATTACCACTTTCTACCAAAAATTCTTCTTCAATAAATTTGGAAAACTGAGCTATGAACACATTTCGATGCTCAGGTTCATAGAATTGATATCCTTTGGAATTCAAAGGATATCCAACAAACCTAACTTTTCACCCTCGAGGCAAAAGTTTATCCTGCTGCGTCACTCTGACGTATGCAGGACAGCCCCAAACCTTAATCTAATTAAGGTTCGGTTTCCTATCAACCCATATCTCATATGAAGTAGTAGGAATAACTTTAGAAGGAACCCTATTCAGCAGATGTGCGGCAGTTAGAAGAGCATACCCCCACAAAAAAGAATGACAAATCTATAAAACTCAACATGGATCGAACCATATCCAATAAAGTCCAATTTCTCATTTCAGACACTCCATTGTGTTGTGGAGTACCCGGAGGAGTATATTGAGCGAGAATCTCATTCTCTTTAAGATACTCAGTAAATTCACTACTCATATATTCACTGCATCGATCTGATCGAAGGCATTTGATGAATTTACTAGTTTGCTTTTCTACTTCGTTTCGAAATTCTTTGAACTTTTCAAAGGTTTCTGATTTATGTTTCATTAAATAAACATAACCCTACCATGACAAATCATCGGTAAAAGTTACGAAGTAGGAAAAACCAATGGCTTCACAAGCTAAAGAGATATCAATGATAGGGAAAATAAACATATCTGGCACGAAGGCTCTCTCCCATCTGACGGAAGCTATGTAGTCTGGTCAGTTGCGCCTCCAATGTCCAATCTTGCCACAGTGGTGGCATTTGTCCTCGACATCTTTTTTCTTCTTCGACTTGCCTGACTTTTCAACCTTTCCTTTTGGAGGAACACCAGAGCCAGTCTTCTTTTCCTTTTTCTTCTTCTTCTTGCCCGACCTCGTAGATTGAGAATAAGAAGAACTACGTAAATAAGACTTTGAGATAAGTTTCGGCACACCCTTCTTGATGTCCTCCTTAACAGTCTGAAGCATCGTATGCAACTGACTATAGGAACAACGAATACCATGTATGTTGAAGTTCATAATGAACTGGGAATACGCCGGTGGGAGTGAGCTAAGAATTAAATTCCTGCGCAATGTCTCATTCAGTTGAAAGTCAAACTTTCGAAGCTGCTCAATGAGATCCATTATGTGCAGGACATGTAGACTCATTGGTTTGCCATCAGCCAAATGAGCATGAAACAATTCCACGGAGATTCTGTACACCAGGGTCTGCTCCTGGTTCAGAAATAGCTCCCGAAGTTGAGTTATAATGCTGTAAGAGTCAGACATATTGACATACTGCCTCTTTAGATCAGGAGACATAGAACATAGAATGAGTGATTTGACTCTCAGATCATCATCATTCCATTTCTGAAATGTCTCATTCTCTTCAGGTATAGACTCCGGATCAATATTCAACCTTACTGGACTATTCAGTACATAACCCAAATTCTCGGACCACAAGACAATCTTAAGATCCAATTCCCATTCCCTAAAGTTTTCAGGACTAGTCAGTTTGTTCACGTCCAAGACACATGCAAATAGATTAGAGGAAGTAGTAGTTGTCATCGTAAACTTAACAAAAGAAACAGAAGTTAGCAGATAAAAGCAATTTCATCAATATCAAAAAACATCCAATATATCATTGATTTTTAATATAAGGATGTCCTCCCACTATTTTACATAAATTGATAATCCCCAAATAAAATACGAGAATTTAATAATTAAATTAAATTCTATAGCAGGAAGTAGACCTTACAAATATATTTAAACATACAGCTTTGACACATTGTGCCCAAATATATTTCAAAGTAGGTATCAATTACCAATCACATCCAATGTGACTCTTAGAAATAGGTTCTGAACCGTTTCCGATCCTTACTGCTTTGGCATCTATTGGATGGGGCGTATTCAAGGCAATACTCGTCAATATACATATCCAAGGTACTAATGCATCACCTCACTACTTTGACATCTATTGGTATACACGTTCGCTCGAATTCGTTTCTTATCAAATAAGTTTTACCGGTATAAATAAATTTTCATTAACCATAGTCGCACTGCTTTGGCAAACACAACTATGGTATCAGGAAAAATATTTATATCCGTATTGACGAGACGGACTCATTAGTGTACAATACACCCACACAACACAAAGCCTTATTATGAGGATTTTACAAAACTGTCAAACATCCAAACTAATTAATCCAATCAATTAATTCTCAAGCATGTGTAAAATAAATTGAATTAAATATCAAATATTTAAGGCATGAAAAATTATTTTGGACGTGGGATCAAACGCCCTGATACCATTTTATTGGAGTATACGCAGCGGAATGACGCGGTGGAAGGTAAAAATGGTTTTTAAACATTTTAAAAATTTTCGAGCAAATTAATAAATATCAAATATTTTTAATTCACCCAAATAAGTTTAAATATATTATTTATTAATATTTAATAACATAATATATTTCGTTACACGACGAATTATTTTATGAAAATAATTTTCTATAAATACTACGCATAACGGGCAAACGGTCAAATCGGTTGACCAAAAGCCGAGCCGGGGCAGCCCGATCACTCGAGCAGTGTTCGATCAGCCTTTGGGCTGCCCGAACAGTGCCAGTTTTCTGGTTTCATAGTCGCGAGCTCGTTTTGACGTGAATTTCGCCATTTTCTCGTGTTTTCGCCCATGATTAATTTCCGGAATTTATCCACCACCTAATACACATCCAATATCATCCAAATAATATATTTTTCATGACAAATATTATGTTTTAAGGGAAAAAACCAGATCTGATCAAGTTTTAATTTTTGTCCATTTGTCATGCCTAAATTCAATTTGTTCACCAAATTAATCCAATTAATTTATTCCAAATTAAATCACCACAACATAAAGCCTCAAGAATAATTCTAGGAAATATTAGAGTGGTAACGTCACTCTAGAATGACAATTTTAATTTTTAGATTAATTCCCTAATTAATCTAATTTACACATGCTTTAAAGAAAAAACTATTAAGGTTAACTAACATCCAACACCAAATTTTATTTCAAATACATATCCTAGATACATATCTAATTCAAACATGCAATATACATATCTCATACATATTTACATGCTCAAAAACAAAATTTAAGAAAATAGAAAATTAGGAAATTAATATTACCTTAATATCAATTCATTTTCACCAATTTCCTTTCTCCTTTTGGTGTTGATGCTTTGTTTAGAACCCTAATCTCCCTTTTTCTTTTGTTTCTCAACACATGAGAAGTGTCTAACCTTAATTCCAATGAAACAATTTCAATTTATAGCAAAAAAACCCCTTATTTTTTAAAATTTGAGAAGCAATTTTGGTCAATTTTACTTTTTATTTGGCCCAATAATTTTGTCACACCTTTAGCCTTATCCAAATGTAATTACTTTGATTTTTGTTAATCAAAATCCATGTGTCCAAATCACATGGTTTGGCAAATCAAAATTTGCCAAAAATAAAAAATATTCAATGTAATATTCTTAATTAAAATAAATAAATTAACTAATTAATTAATTCATTTTATTATTAACAAAAAGACAAAATAAATACATGGTAAAATATTCCAAGAATATTCTTTCATTTTATTATTATTATTAATTAATTAATAATTGATTAATTAATAATAACAATAAAACAAGTGAAAAAATTCAATTGGTTAATACTATGTATCTAATCTAAATTATGTATCATATACAATTACACATTATTTAATACGTATGTGTATATTATGAATAATCTGAATTATCCATAACTAATTGCCCAAGTGCTCAACGAGTACACTTTATATTGTGGGACTCTCTAGGTTCAAGTTTATCTGTCATGAAAACCATTTCCATGTCCGTAATTTATCCACTCACAAATTATGACGACCACATATAATCGAGTTGAACCATCCAAGTGAAAGTCATTGCATATATATAATCCATCTGTTATAGGTTATCCGAATTGTTTCGGAAATATAAATTAAATGTCAAATCTCCGATATGAACAATTCATATGGCGTGACATAATTATGATTCTTCAATAAATATCTGGAACTCGTTTCCGAATCATACCTCGGCCAAGGATTTCAAAGAATCACAAATTGGACACCTAAACCCCGTCCACGGGACTGACAGATCCTCTCTGGATACATCACATGATATCGTGAGTATCAGTTCATACACAACAAACAGACGGAGGTCTGATCGGAAAAGACCATTGACGTGACTGTCATCAAATTATGGAGGATATCTCACATATCCACAATGGTATCACAAGTCTAATGAGCTAATATGTTATTCGACTCGTAACGATTCCTATTGACTTTGGTGTACCATCTATCCAGAATCTTTTAATGAGTCATTCAGTATTTATCCAATAAATACCTACGTGTATATATTAGTCGCCCAAGACTCATGGTTTATTGAGACAAACCATTAGAACAATTCTAATATACGACACGTACCAGTCTCACGGGTTTACTAACCGACCAGGTATGTAAACCTTGACTAGGAACAATTTAAGAATGAATTATATTGTGACATTTCACAGTAATAATTAATGCGCTTTTGTAATTACGTCACAACTATTCATTCTAAGGTCTTTTACGCCTTTACCATATAATAGAATATATTGATGAAAATTACTTAATTTTATTCATAATAAAACAGAAATATACGTCGTATTTACAATAAATACAACAAAATTTGGTGCGTCGAGCACCAACTCCAACATGATAGTCAATCGAGACTTCAGCTCCTCGAAAGCAGTTTGCGCTTGTTCCCTCCACTTGAACGGTTCTTTCTTAAGAAATTCCATTAAGGGCTGTTCAATCTTCCCGTAATCCCTCATGAATTTGCGGTAATACCCGATTAGCCCCAATAATCCTCTTAATGCCTTCACTGACCTTGGCGTTGGCCACTCAACTACACTTTTAGATTTTTCCAAATCGACTGCCACCTCTTCTTTACTTATTACATGACCCAAATACACGATTATTCTCTTTCCAAATAGACACTTCCTGTCATTAGCTACTAGCTGGTTCTTACTAAGTGTCCCCAAAATAGTAGTGAGGTGGGACAAGTGCTGCTCCCAATCGATGTTATACATCAGTATATAATAAAAAAACAAAAGCATAAACTTCCGGAGGAAAGCTCAGAAAATGTTGTTCAATGTGGCCTGAAAGGTGGATGTTGGACAATTATGACCCATAACGTCACTATTTGTAAAAGACATTGTGTTTTTTGTACAAATTAACTATGTGACAATGGAAATTACATTTTATCATTTTGTAATTTGATTACTTAAATATATAAATGATAAAAGTCCTTATGATTAGTTCCGAATTATTAGATATGAGACACTATCAATCCATAAAGGTTTAATCATTAAATATCCCTAGTCGTAGTATTATCGAGACTGGACATCGATAATGCGGAATAGACTAGTATTGCACTTGTGCGTGTTATGGAAGCGTAACATCATAGTTCTCATATATTTAAGTATTTGATACTTATGCAAGTGTGATAGGAGGTTGTGTTTACCGATGGTACGGAAACAGCTTCGCTCTGGATAGACCCCTCGTAATCCCATTGGTAGTATGACTATGTGTCTATGGGAATCCGAATCAGGGTAGGTGTATTTGGTCTTAACCTGAGACTTGCATCGCTAGTACTTGCGACAATCAATACGCTTTGGTTTTGATCGTCCAGGACTTTAACAGGTTCTGTGTACGCCTCTTCTGGGTTTATTGAGAATCGTAGTGTATTGGGTGTGATGTCAGACGGAAGTTTCACTTCAGTCATATGGAGATGATGATCACGCAGGGATACAGAACTGGTACTCTAATGTGTTGCAACCATCGGGATAATATGACAAGGTCATGATTATCTGATTAAAGAGACTAGTTGCTTGTGATCCGATATATGCTTCGTATGGGGCAGACACTATTCCAGCCCCAGGCCTTGCATGTGACATCTGATACTGGATCGCAATACGCAATACTATGTCTACTATGCCTGACATAGATTATATATTCCTTTAAGAATATTTCTGGAGAATTGGGTAGGCACAGTGTTTTGCTAGAAGCCAACCATGTCTCGTAAATCGTTAAAAATGTGGTACGAGGTACGCACATGTTCGGATAGTTCGACGACCGGATTTACTGCCAACGTATTCGAGGATCTCATGGGTCGCTTCCCGAAGATTCACTGATGACGTATGATTCGAACATAATTAATCTAGGATTAATTACGGAGAGATTTTATCTGGGATAAAATACTATTTGAAAAGAGAGAACGATTAATTTGGAATTAATCGATAAAATAATATATTCGATATATTAAATGAAATTAGATTTCATAACGGAATTAAAATTAGATTTTAATTCGGGCAAACGAATTAATTTAGAATTAATTCGCAAGCGACGTGAATAGTAATTTTGCTAGGCATAATTATTTAATTAAATTTGATTTAATTACGTCGCAACGGAAAATTCGTTAATTCGGAATTAACGAACCCGAGCTCGGGAGTGTTTGCGGGCCCACTCGGATTTTGAATTCACGTGGGGCCCACAATTCACATCACTAATCAATCATTTACCTTTATGGTGATGGAAGTTAGTGTAGGAATTGATGGAAACTTGTTTTACACTCATGTAGATAAGGTGATGGACTTTTACCAATTATTAGATTTTGGTATATCATTTGATTTTTTGTATATCATTTGATTTTTTGAATATCAAATAAACAAGTCAACAAAATCATTCCATCTTGCTCTCTCTCTTTAACACCCAAACCACCAAACTCTCTCCCTATTTTGGCTTGGCCGAATTCATCAAAAAGAGAAGGAAGAATTGTTGCAATTTTCTAAGTGCTAGCACACCACAAGAATCATATAAGGTGATAGGGAAACCATTCCCAAGAGCTTGGAATCTCAAATCTCAAAGCTTGGAGCTTGGATTCATCATTCAAATAGGAGCTTGGAGGAACTTCTCAAAGCAAATTTTTGTTCTACACACATCCTACATCCGATCGTTGTAAGTATATTTGCGCTATACTTCTTCTTGTATTCACATGATTTTATGCTTAAATTGATCTTGGGATGACCTTAGAAACCCAACAGTGGATGGGGTGTTCATTAACCCAAATGGCATTACAGTAAACTCTTAATGTCCCTCTTGCATTCAGAATGTTGTCTTAGCGATGTCTTCCACCCTTACGCTTATTTGGTGATACCCCGATTGGAAATCTATTTTAGAAAAGAATCTTGCCTCTAGGACCTCTTCCAAAAGCTCATCGATTACAGGAATTGGGTATCTTTCAGGTACCGACATTGCGTTAATGTCCTATAATCCACACATAATCTTCAGCTACCATATTTCTTTTTAACCAAAATCACATGGCTTGGATAGAGTGAGCAACTCGGCTGGATTACAACCGCGACCAATATTTCTCCCACCAATATTTTCATCTCATTTTTTGATCGAAGGTGTATCAGTACGGTTTCACCCTCACTTGTGTCGTACCCTTCTCAACGATAATTGCATGGTCAGTTCTCCATCGCAGGGGTAAACTTGCTAGTTTCAGAAAATCCGATTCATACTTCATCAGTAGATCCTCTGCATCTCTTCTCTCAGCCTCATCACCCTTCTCTGCTATCCCATCAGACTAATACTTCACAAAATTCCATAAAAAAAAAATCGACAACGATCCAAGCCCCCAACGGCTATAGTGCAATGGATCTCAAAAAATTACTCAGCTCTAGTCACCCACCCAACGAGATCGACACTATCAAAAAATAATAGCTCCACTATTTCAACATCATCTTTCGATCGTTCCTATAGTCATACGATCCAAGCCTCCTCCTACTATGCTATTGGCCTCTTGTTGTGGAGTTCAAAAATGGGTTGGTTACAGGGGTAGCAATATTGATAGGCTCCGTGGGTCTTCTCCTATGTGAAGCATTATCAATATCGAGTTCGGGTACATGTGAATCAACCTCATCGTTCAACGGATTTTTTCCCTTCATCCACCACAACATATAATCCCGGGATTCATCCATGGCCTCCAACTTCTGGTTCCAACTATCTAGTACTGTTTTGAACTGATTAGAAATTGCCTCCAACTCATTTCCTATTATTTGCAACCGGGAAGAAATTTACTCCACCTCCAACTTTAACCCCTCGACTTCACCCTTCACCTTTCTAGAATTGTTTTCAAGGTCTCAACTTTAAGATTTCAGGTTTAAAAAAAAAAATTCATGATCGGAAAAAAGTTTAATTCACGTATAGGTTCATTATTATTCATGTAGATTCATACTAAAGAGGGAGAATGCTCATTTCCCCCTCATGTTTATATTAATAGTCATTTATCTCCTATTATTTTAATAATATCCCAAAACCCCATAGATCAAAAAGTCAAAAGAATATTCTCATTTTATAAGTTTTTTGACATAGTTACCCTTACTTAAATAATTAATAATTTTACATCATTATTAACTTTTTAAATTAATTAAATATATATATATATATATATATATATGAAAATTATTATAAATATAATATTTCAATATAAAATTATTATAAATATAATATTTTTATAAAAAATTTACTTCATTTAATTATCTTAAATAAATTTATTCTAAATATAGTTTATTGTAGTTTCATATTACAATATAATAAATAAAAATAAATAAAACTAAGAATGTATGTTATTAATATAGATTAATAAACTGACAATCCAAAGAATAATTTAACAAAATTTAAAAATACGACTAAAGATATTATGTTTGAGATACTATAAAGTCGATTGCAGAAATATATATAATTAAATTGACACATCTCGTTTATTTTATATAAATTTTTGAATTGTATTTTTTAAGATAATTAAAAAATAATAATATTATTAAATAATTATTTTTTAATTATCTTAAAAATTATTAAATTATTATTTTTTTTTTAAATTAATTAACTTAAAAAAAATACTATATTTAGAATAAATTTAATAATATTATTAAATCGCAGTATAAAGTTTTGTCATTAAGAAACATGAAAAGTAATTTTGCTACTCTTTTAAGGATAATTTCTTTTTATCTAATCTTATATTTTCAATTTTTATTTTCCCAAAATATGTAAAGTAATTGGGATGTTTCTCAAAACAATTTTTTAATATAGTTTGAAAGCTATTTTGTAACTAAAATTTTAAAAAATAATAATTGTCATTTAATTTTATATAATAATTTTATATTGAAATATTATATTTTATAATAATTTTCATATATTTTTTTAATTAAAATCTTAATTATTTATGTAAGAGAAAATATGTTAAAAAACTTATTATTTTTGACTTTTTGATTTGGGGGTTTTGGGATATTATTAAAATAATAAAAAAAAATGACTATTAACATAAATATTATGGACCTTCTCCGTACTAAAGATATATAAAGAAGTAAGGGTGGTAAAAAAATTCTGGACTCGGCCCAGCCCGGCCTGACCCGTCCGGGTTTTGGCCCGGGGGGTAAAATTATCTGGCCGAGCACGCGAAGCAGGGGCCCGAGTCGGGCCTAGCACATTAAGTCAGGCCCGGGCTTAAAAAAATATATTATTTATATTTTTATATATAATAAATTATATATATAATTAATATAATAAATTAAAAAAAATTAATTTTTTATTAATAAAAATAAGACCGGATAAAGCCCGATCCGAACCTGGACCCGACCCGACAGACTACCGAACCGGATTTTTCTCTGATCGATGCCAAAAAATACTTATCAAGCTCGGACCGGATTTATCAAAATCCGACCCGGCCTATTGGGAACCTTATAGAGAAGTTTGTGATATTGTTCCTATGAATGTCGACTCTTCCTTGGAGGAGGAATACTGTACAATTCATCCTAAAAAAATAAAATGAGGGTCAAAAACAGCTTCTTAGTTTCTAGAAAACAGTACACACAGAATCTCCACCGACTTCGTATTGAGATCATAACCGACTGCGCATGGGGTTGACACGTGGCCTCTTGTAGTGGCAGATTTAGCTTTAATAGGCAATATCTACGAAGTACGTGTAATAAAACTAAAGCTTTCTAACCTTGAATGCAGACGTTTGTCACCTGGGCTCTTATGGGGACAGTATAAATTATTATTATTGAAGGGATAAAATTAAAAACTGAAAAGAGAAAACAGATATGGAAGATGCTGTGACTGAAGCTGAGAGCTTATTGCGTAAACAGGCAGATGAGATTGAACAGAGAGAAAATGGTAGCAAGCAAAATGAAACAGAAGTTGAAGAGAGAAAAGGTGGGCTCTTTGATCATATTATTCAAAACTTGGTATCTCCTTTGAGCCCTAGAGCAAGAGATGAAGTTAATCAAAAGAAAGATGAAGTTTTTGAAAGCACTCATGGTGAAAGAAGTGGAAATGAGGTGTCTGCAGGGTCAGAGGAAGAAGTAGGAAATAGTGGTGGGGGGAGGCTAATCAAGAACGTGATATCCAACTTCTTTCACCAGAGTGAACAAGCTGAAGGAGTAGCAGAAAATGAGAAGAAAAATGAAGAGGAGATTAAAGAAAATGCAGATGTGAAGAAAGAAGGTGAAGGTGCTGGTGGCATCATTGATAACATTGTCTCTCACTTGACCACTTCTCTTCCAGGTATTGTGTTTGTGGAATCAGGAATTCAATTCAAGAGGGGGCTGTGTTCTAGCCAAAATACATTTTGAAAAAAATTGAGTGATTCTTTTAGCCATCACTTTTTTATTTATTCTGCAGAGTTTGATGAGTTAATGTTGTGTTTGTATATGAACAGATGATGTGGCTCCAACAACTGATGAGGCCTCCATTCTAATTCATTCTATCATCCATGATTAGGGAAACTGCTGGGAGATGCTGATTTTTGTATTCAACTGCTGTAGCTGTTTTCTTCTTTTGATGTATTTTGATTTGTTCTGTACTTTTATTTGGTTTATGTGGTCATTATCATTTATCAGTAGTATTTTTCAACAAAAGGTATTTTTTGTACTATATTTTTTTTAATGCCGAAGTAAACAAAAAATAATCTTGTATTTGTGAAATATTATGGGATTGTTTTAATTTGTTCCATTATTGTCAATATAGTCACTCCATTGGGGACGTAAAATGTAAATATTCCAATGCAGAGTTGTGAAATGCATCGTCACCAGCCATCTTGCCGTCTGGCTTTCACGACAAATCATGTATTGCTATGTAGATTTTTGAAGTTTGACAAAGCTAATAATAGAAAGAAATCGATGCAGTTATGTGACATCACTAAAAGGAATCGAGAGGTGAAATGTTCTTTTATTTATTTTTAATTTTTGAAAATATATTATAGACCTATATTTATGATTTTCTAAATCGGATGTATGATGCAATTCACGATAGATACCTTTGATCAGATGTGTTTGAGGAAAAATCACACACATAACACAAGGCTAAACACATTTCAAAGAGGATCCAAATCTCTCGTCAGGGTCTAGTAACAAAATCTATCATCAGTCTGGTACATAACTTATCATCAGAGTGATAGCATAGCCTAATATGAGAGCATGAGGGCAGAATCTATTATCAAAATCTGAAATCAAAACCTCTGTCAGAGTCCGAATTCGGAGCTACCTGATATAGTTCCATCTCAGGCTTGGTTCCAAAAAAAGACAAGCGCGAAAATTGAGTTCGAGATATCAGCTCTTAATGACAGGAATCTGCTAAACAATGAATGAAACAGTCAATTTATTATTTTCTGCTTCTTAAGCTGGACAATATTCTAGCATAGGGAAGTTTCGAGATTTTGGGGAGTATGCCAGTTAATGGGAAACATGAATGGAATGTAACCGCTGTCAGTTATTTTCCTGGTAACGAGATATTATAAATAGTGTAAAAAATCCTAAAGCATGGGATCGACCTTTTGTTTATCAAGGAATAATAGAGAACTCTTTACCTATCTTTATATTTTGTTTAATTTTATTATTTATGAGAGATTAATTACACACAAAAATTGGCGTCATCTGTGGGAAACGGAGATGAAAAGTTATGTTCATGATTTTCTACAATCATTGAATCCAAGAAACGAGTCAGGATGGCCCCAAGAAATAAAGAGTCAAGAATCTATGTATCTGCCGCTCATTAGGAGGAAGAAGTATCTAATCATCAGATACTTTCGGTGGACATCTTGGCAATGAGGGGCGAAATGATGAAGCAAATGGAAGACCAAATGCAAGCCATGAAAAAATAATTTCTGGAACAAATGCAAGCCATGCAGCAAGAAACCAGGTGCTCAAAACTCAAATTCAGGGGGTTGGCCTCAGCAAAGACAAAGGGAAAAAGAAGGAAGTCGAGAACCCTTGAGAGGAGGGGCGACCAGAGAAGAACCATGGTGAAAGACTCCAAGGAAAGAGCCTCATCAAAATTGATGATGGGAGTTCCGATGCAGAGGACTCTAAGGGTCAAGGCCAGACGTGAGAGAGCTAGAGCATAGAGAGAGAGAGGCAAAGATTTAGAGTTGAGTCGCAAAAGGACAATCGCTCGATTGAGGAGTTTGTCGATGAAAAGCTGGTGGTATCCATAACAAAAGAGTTTGGGGGCATTCAGGTGCATACCCTTTGGACTTGGCTGACCTAGCGATCATGGGATATCTACTTCCCATTCCATGAATGGATCGAAGAAAAGTTAAAGCCCCAAGACTTCACCCCACCCAGCTTCGACAAATATACGGGGAAGTCAGACCTAGTCGGCCCACCTAGTCCAGTTTCGACAGAGGCTCTCACTAGAGACCACCAACAAGGCTCTAATGTGCAAGATGTTCGTTACCACTCTTGCAGGCAATGCTCTCTCTTGGTTCCTACAATTGCCAGATAGATCCATAGGGAGTTTCGAAGACCTGGGGCGAAGGTTCTTCAAGCAATACCACGACAACCACCCCACAGAAGTTACTATGACGGACCTACAACTGGAGCAAAGATACGATGAGCCCCATATGCAGTACTTACAGAAGTTTGTTAACAAGATGAACATCGTTAACAACCAAGATTCCAAGTTAGTGGCGGCCTTCTTCATTAGAGGATTGGTCAGCGGGTCCCACATTCATTAGGAGTTCTTGAAGGTGCCTCAACATGACATGTCAGAAGTATGGGCCAGAGCCGAAAGCCTGCTGAAGTAAATGGAGAATAGAAACAGTATGTCTCAAGCTACTGCGATCACGGTAATATATCAGGGTCGCAGCAGCAGCAGAACCAGAAATGAACAAAACAAGACTCAAAGAAAAAAAGTCTGAGGGAGACAAAAATGAAGTCAAAACTCAGGAGATATTGAATAGAGTGGAATACATGAGTTCGAGCCCAAGGGCCTGAGGTGGGAAGACAATGATATGTTTTATGAATTCACCCTACCACTAGAGCAGATCTTCCATAAAGTGAAAAACCAAGGTATGCTCACAGCCGATGAAAGTGCCAGAGGAAAAACCAAGAAAAGGGTTGTACTATGAGTTTCACAAAGAGGTAAGACACATCACTGTCAGATGTAAGTGTTAGGGTTGGTGCTCAGAGTGCCAATCCGGATCGTATTTATGTCCGATTCATAAATACGAGCAATTTTATTTTCCATAATATTACTAATTTAATGGGAGCACCCTTGTCTTTTATACACTTATTCGATCTAATTACGATTATATATCTGATTATGATTAGATCGAAACTAAATCTGGTTTAATGATACGTGTATATTAGACAAAGACCCTAGAATTTACAATACAGTGCGCAGTATAAACATAGTTTGTAATTGACATTGGGAAGCACACTATTAGATGTATATCCTTAAATAAAGTTCCTGGTCAAGATTTACTAACACGGGTCGGTTCGCAGAGACCAGTACATGTCGTATATCGTGTCTTGGTCCGATGGTTTAACCCAATGAACCATGAGTCTCAGGAGACTTGTATAGACATGTAAGTGTTTATTTTATAAGACATTGAATGACTCACTGAAGATTTCCTAATAGATGGTACACCAATGTCAATAGAAATATTCTCGAGTTGAGCAAGCATAGTGATCTTTTGACTTGATATATCAGAGTGGGATATATGGGTTATCCTCCACACTTTGATGGCAGTCACGTCACCGATCTATTCATGATCAGACCTCCGCATGTTAGTTGGGTGTGGACTATGCTCATGATATCCAATGCATATCAAGATAAGATCCGTCAGTCATGTGTACAGGGCATATGCATCCTCACGTGTTTACAATGTAGTAAATTCATGGCCATGGTATAACTTCAGAAATCAGTTCCGAGTGTTATTTAGAGATCGTAAATTGAAAGTCGACTATATTATACCGAACGAGTTTGACATTTTTATCTATACCCTAGGTATAATATGGATAGCCTGTGACAGAGGGATTATACGTATACAATGACCTCGGCTTGCATAGTTTAGCGAGATTATCCATGGTCGTCATAATCCATGAGTGGGTGGATTATTGACACGAAATTTGATTTTGTGACGGATAAACCTAAACTTAGAGAGTCTCACAATATGAAGTGTACTCGTTGAGCACTTAGGCAACGCGGTATGAATAATACAGATTATTCATAATACTTCACTGGATTAAATGAGTTAAACACATGTTTAGAGGCATTTTTGGTCCATCGTAATTACTGTGTATTTGTATCTGATACATAATATGATTAGATACACATTAATTATTCGTCAAATGAGATCTTGACACATGCCATAAATATATGTATTTTTTATTTATTGTAAATAAAAATACATATATATAATAATTATTATATTAATTGATTATTTGGATATTTAATTGTTAAATATTTGAATAATTAAACATTTTCCATAAATGTTATGAAATTTATTTATTTATTATTGGAAAAAATGGCATGATTTTAATTAGGCTTATGTGTACAAATTTGATTTGTTTAACATAAAGCTTACTTTATTTAATTTGATTAAATTGAAAAATGACAAAAATACCTTTACTATACTCTAAAGTTGGTCAAGATGAAATAAAAAGGGAAATTTGTTTTCTTCTTCACTTATATCTATCCATGGCCAACCAAAACACCATAATAAGGCTCTCAATTTTGGTTTGAAGAAACCATGAAGAAATGGAGGAAAATCAAGAAAAAAAAAAGGCTAAGGATATAGGAAATTCAAGGTAATTCTTCAAAACCCTAAGCTTGGAAATTTAGTTTCTTGTTTCTTGATGATTTAGAAATGTTTTAGGGTTCCTTCAATTCTGAAAATTGGGGCTTTTGGTTGTGGATGATGACTTGGAAGCTTGTGTGCATGTGTGAAGTGTATTTGGATGAAATTATTGTAATTGTTGTCCAAATTAATCATTTGATGATGAGTTGCTATTCTAGAATGTTACGACCACTCTTGTAATGCCTAGAATTGTTCTTGGGTGATTCATGTATGGTGACTTTGATTGGTGTTGAGATTAATTGGATTAATCTTGAAAAATTGGATTTAAAGCATGAAAATTGTTAATTTCGGTTTCTGGATCAGTTCTGGTAAAAATAGAATTTTTGTGATTAATTTGATGTCATATGAATGTAATGGATGTGTTTTGGGAGTTGGAACAATTTCCGGAAAGTGTTTCGGAATTGAAATAAGCGAAAACGGTGAAAAACGGCGTTACCGGGTGACTTTCGAGCCAACCGGGTGACGGCTGTCCAAAGAGTGAGTTCGTCACTGTTCGGGCAGCCCATGAATTGCCCTAACACTATTGGGGCTGACTTGGGCAGTCCACATAAGTGTTGGGTGGTTGGTTCGGTCAGAAACGCGTTTGCATCATTTTGTGGAAAATCGTTTTTCGTAAAAGTTTTGTGTCATTTCATATATATTTATGTCGTTATTTGATATCGAATAAATTAGTTTAGGTGAAATATGAATAAATTATTCATATTAGATATTGAATAATTTATTCGGTAATTTGAAAAAATTTTAAATTATGATTTCGTCCGAACAGCGCTTCCGCTGCTCCCTTTCCCCGAACCCCCAACAGTAAGAACCTGTACTGGCAGCTGAAATAGATTATGAAGAGAGGCAAATTTTTGGAGTATTTGAAAGGGAATAGACAGCTGTAAATTAGAGCTCTACCTTGTGAAGTCAACTATCAGTAGTATCAGAGCCAAAGAAGTGCCCAACAAGAACCTGAATCGACACTGAGCAGTATCTCATGAGGTGTAGGGGCTGGCTCATGTTTCCAGTGTAAGGGCGAACGTGCCCAAATAAGGACATGGAAAATAGTGCAGATTAGAACGTTGGTTCATAGAAAATGAGGACTAGATGAAGGCCATCGGATTTCAAGTGAACTGCATCAAGTTAGAAGCAGAACCAACCACCTACTCAACACCGATCTCATTCACAGATAAAGAAATGGACATGCTGATACCGGTGCACTCGAATCCTCTGGTAATCAGATTGTACATAGCAGATACAATGGAATCCCTCGTGCTGGTAGACAGAGTGAGCAGTTTAGACATCATCTTTTAGGAAGCATTCCAACAGATGGGGATAGATCAGAGTCTCATATCACCCACCTTGAAACCAGTGTTAGCATTCAACAATGTGATGGTAAAGCTCATGAGGACAATAACACTAATGGTGTACACTGTAGAAAGGGTAATTCCAGTAAAATTTCTGATTATCAACGTACGTCTCTAGTGAATGTGATCATGGGTCGCAATTGGATCATTGCAGTGAAGGGGTGTGGTATCAACCCTGCACTAGGTAATGAGATTATAGTCCATTAATGGACAATATACCATCGATATCAAGGGTGATCCTTCGCAGGCCAACCAATTCTACCACATCACTTCAAGTGGAGTGCACGGGATGTCAGAAAGGGAGATATAAATGTCCAGCGAGACAGATCTGCAAAGGCTGACAAATAGCAATCACAAGACTATCTACCAACCTACCTAAAACACCTAAAGGATGAGCTAGATAGGCCAGAAACTACCATCGAGATTTTGGAGGAGGTGATTTTGGATGAGGTAGAGCCGGAGAAGAAGGTGCTTGTAGGAGCCTTATTTTCGGCAGAGGAAAAAAGAAGATAGTGGATATTTCAGAAGGAACAAATATGTGTTCGCTTGGACACATAAAGATATGACAGAGTCAGACCCGATCGTAGCATAAAATTGTCTCAACATTGATACGAAGTTCTCACAAGTTAAACATAAACGAAGACGATTCACCCAGAGATGAACATGATTATCAATAAAGAAATGGGCATGCTCCTAGATGTATGAGCCATAGAACTCTAATAATACCTTAAATGGGTATCTAATGTGGTTGTCACAACCAAAAAGAACTGAAAAATGGAGAGTCTTCATCGATTTCACCAACTTTAATAAGGTCTTCCCAAAGGATAGCTACCATCTGTCAAAGATAGGCCGACTGATAAATGCAACCACATAATATGAGAGAATGAGCTTCTTGGATGCGTACCCGAGTTACAATCATATCTGGATGAATGAGAAAGACAATAAACACACATATTTCATCATCGAAATATGGTTGTTCTGCTACAAGGTGATGCCTTTTGGACTGAAAATTCTAGAGCCACCCATCAGAAGTTGATCAACAAAATATTCCAATGAATGATCGGACAAACGGTTGAAGCTTACATAAATGATATGGTGATAAAGAGGAAGGCAACCTCTGACCATATTCGGGATGCGGAAGAGTACTTCGTTGTATTCAAGAGATACCAAAGGAAGCTTAACCCCTAAAATGTGCATTTGGGGTATCAATGGAACAATTCCTAAGCCACATGAGGGAGATCTGAGCAGCCCAACTCAGCTCTGGACCATATCACTGATTGAAAAGCCTCAGACAGTCCGAGAGGTTCAGAGTATTGCAGGAAAGATAGAAACCTTGAGCCAATTTGTGTCCAGGATGTTTGATAAATGCAAGCCTTTCATCAACAACATCAGGCAATCAAAGACACTAGCATGGGGAGAAGAACAGATTCAGGCCCTGAAAGAAATCAAGGCATATATGAGCAGAGCCCCCACACTTACAACACCAGCAGATGGAAATGACTTATATCAATACCTAGCAGTGTTAGAAGTAGTCGTGAGCGTAGTGCTGGTCAAAGAAGAAAATAAGAAGCAATTGCTTGTGTATTAAACAAGTAAGATGCAGTCAAGTGTTGAAACTGGGTATTATGATTGAGAATATGGCATTGGTTCTGGTGACAACAAAGAAAATACTACGACAATATTTCGAGTCCCATACTATAATTGTGGTGACCAAATGCGCAATCAGACAGGTACTTTCTATGTCGGACATGTCAGAAAGACTCACCAAGTGGGCAATCGAGCTAGGGGTATATGCATTTGATATTTGTTGAAGACATCAAGGAAAGGGCATGAAGTAGTTGATTTCCTAGTCAAGATTCAAAGTTTCGAGCACATTGAAAAGGACCAACCGACTCTACCCGAAGGTGTTGGTCAATGGACCCGACACACCGACGAAGCTACGAATATAAGAGGGCTAGATTATGAGTTTTGCTCGAGTCAGACCCATAAGTGCTCATTGAAGAAACTCTAAAGCACGTCGACGCTTCCACCAATAATAAAACGGAATACGAGGCTCTGATGCATTGGTGGGAGTTAGTTGTCATGATGGGAATAAAAATATTGAAGGTGAACATCGACTCTGACCTGGTTTCAGGAAATCTAGATGGGCGTTCAAGGCTATGGACCCAGAATGCATGAGTATGTACGGATGGTGAGTAAAACATAAGAGAAGTTTACGAAGGTTGAAGTATAAGCCATCAAAAGAGAATTGAATGCTAGAGCCGACGGTCTATCAAGGAAGGCAACAGTAGGGGAACATCGAAGAGAAAGCTGAGTATTAATACCTGAAATCGAAAGACTTAGAATATCAGACGTTGATGCAGTAGAGGCTCCAGTGTCAAGCCCGAAACCACCAAGCCAAGGTCCAGCAGAACCTAAGGGATAAGAAGCAGATAATGTACTGATGATTGAAGAAAACACCAGTAGCTGGATGGACCCAATCATATACTACTTAGAAAATGGAACACAACCACAAGACAGAGATGAAGCTCGAAGGTTCAGAATAAAGGCAGTCAGGTATGCAATGAAAGAAAAAGAATTATTCAGAAGACCGTTCGATGAGCCATTCCTACGGTGCGTTAGAGAGTAAGATCAAGAGAATGTGTTGTAACAGGTGCACGCATGGGCATGTGGCAATCATACAGACGACAGAGCTTAGCACATCAAATCTTCACCAATGGATATTACTGGCCATACCTGATAGAGAGTGCAAAAAAATTTCATGACGATGTAAGAAGTGCTAGAAACACGCACCCACAGTACATCAACCCTCTAAATTGCTAAATTTCATAGTCAGCCCATTTCCTTTTGCACGTTGGAGCTTAAACATCATTGGGAAACTCTCAGTGACAAAAAAAGGAAACTGCTTTATTTTGGTGGCCACTGATTACTTCACTGACTGGGTAGAAGCCGAGTCACACACTAAGGTCATGTGATCATATGCCACGAAGGGCTCCTCATAATCAAATGCCACAATGGGGCATTAATAAACAAACCCTGCGCACTTTCGGGACTCTCACCCAGAGACGTGTCATCACCGTCCAAATAGTGTCACTCTGGACTGCGTAACAGTTGCTGTAAATAGTAAACTAGTGTCTAAAAGGTGGGCCAAAACATGGCTCCACACTAGCGAATGTCATAACAGGGCAATATGATAACCAAGATGTGTGCCACAATGAAGCTCCATATATATCAATTTTAACATATCCAATTTTTAATATTTTGACTGATCCAAGTCTGATCCAATTTACATTTACACTACCATACATATATTTAAAAAAATAAAAAAATAATAAAACTCATAATGGTCACGTCGTGCCGCCCAACACGTCATTTCACAGTTTTATAAAACATGGCTAATGTTAAAAACAGATTTCATATCATTTTTCATAGGCATAACATAATGATATAAATATATATAATTTAAAATCATAATTAAGATGAGTACCAAATCCCTACCTCAATCCCACGCTCGAAGCGTGAAATCGATCTCACAATGATGCTAAACGCGCTCAGATTATACCGTTGGTCTAACAGCTACAAAACTCTTTGGGCTCACCCGACACGCTCTACAAGGCACACTGGGTACCGCTGACCAATGACCGTCCAAAGACCACCTAAACGCGAAATCTCGAAACCTGAGATGTAAAACACACCGAATCAAACTCTTGCATAAATCTAATGGAAAATCAACGTGGTTTCGTTTAAAACATGGACTTTCCATTTATAATCTAATACCACAAATGCTCGGCCGGGGCCTACAACAACTACCCAACCACATTTCAAATCCAACGCCATAATCCGAAAATAATAATTTGTAATTTAAATATCAATACAACTAATCCAAAATCAATAAATAAAACACGTAATAAAATACGATAAATACACGAAGATTAGAGGTCGGGTCTATTACCACATGAAAGGGTCGAACCAACACGTCGGAAACAACAACCCCCAGATTTTGCGGAGAGACGTCGGTGCTTGACCTTCACTCACCGCCATAAGCGTCGGCGTCGCCGCCATCAGTAGATACATGTCGTCAAATTAAGTTCCATGGCGGGGGTCACTCGCCCAATGAAGCTCCGGTTTGCCAAGAAATCACCAAAAACCTTTGAAAACTTCAAGCCACAATCTCGTTAGAAAACGGCCACCTCCAGTAACACAACCATCACCAAAATGCTCCCCACCTCCTGCTTTATCATTCCCCCAACTCCGATGGTCGGAAAAAACCATCACTGACCGGATCCATTCTCTCTCCCTCTCGCATGTTGAAGAAAGAAGAAAGAAGAAAAAAATGAAAATGGGGAAGGGCTGTCACGTTTTTTGGGGAGAGAGAGAAAAATAAATTTATATATATGAGCTAGAAAATATCAGTCAAATCCTTACAATTTTCTTCAAATAAAATTTGATACAAACTTATGAAAATTTATCATTCAACCTATAAAGTCAAAAATTCAAAATTTGACTAAAGAATTTTGTTGAAAAGACAATAGTACCCTTATTAAAATTTGGTTATTACATCGTCAGATCTTAAAGAGGAAATGTCTATCAGTGTCTGACTCGTCAAAGATGACTCTGATGCATGGTAGAAAAATCCATCAAAGTATAAAGTTCCTACTTGTCAGACCCTAAAGAGGAAATGCCTATCAAGGTCTGACAAGTAAAAGATGACTCTAATGCATGTTGGAAAAACCCATCGGAGTATAAAATTCTACTTGTCATACCTTAAAAAGGAAATACACATCACGGTCTGACACGTCAAATAAGACACTGGTGTCTAATAGAAAAACTCATCGGAGTATATTCCGCATGTCAGACCCTAAATTGGGGACGCCTATCAAGGTCTGTCGCATAAAAAAACTCTGATGCATGGTAGAAAAACTCATCAGAGCACCGAGCCTTCAGGTCCTAAAGAGAGAATTCGTAACGGGACTTGACAAGAAAAAAAGGCTTTGACATATGGAGGAGGAGCCCATCAGAATATTAGAATCCGGTGACCTATTAAAGTCTGGCAAGGCTCAAAATAAAATGACATATTTTCATTCAAATTGAAGACCTGAGATCATCACCAAACAAAATTCTATATTTTCATTCATGTTTCAATAAGTAAATATAGGTCGTGCATAACATGTTTTATTAAAATATGCATGGTTGTGCAGAGCACATTTTATTACAATTTACTAGTATAAAAATACAAGCCCATCAGGACACTAAATACAAGAAAGATAAGACAGACTTGTCTCCACCTCCAATGGATATGATGCAGGGTGTCCTCAAATTCTGCAAAAGAGATTTGGCTTCAAAGCCTCTCTTTGGAGATCTATTTAGCAATCTCACGAGCCTTCCTCATCTAGAATGCAGTTGTTGAACGATGAACCTTTTGACGGTTAACAGCTTCTGCCCCATAATCCCAGAAGCACTAAGAGTACCACCTCTTGCCACTGCCTCCAATAGAGCTTGGGTCAGACTTGAAATCAACAAATGAACAACTCACCAAGTGATATACAATTGGGGACACCTCTGATAAATCCAGAACCTTATGCAAAACACCTGTGGAGGAACTTCTCAAAATCCGCGTAACAGGCAGGGCAGAATGAGACCATTGCAGAAGGCTCATAAAAATAGACCTTTGCATGCCATGACGTGCCAACATATGCGATTAACTCTGGAACAAAAGAGATAGAACATCTCTTGTAGTTAACCGACCAACAACACCCAATGCCTTTGACATGGGGGTAACCAAGCCCACCGGTTTCATAAAGCTGACGTCATGCCCCAACCTTGTATTCCAGCACTCTGCTAATGAAAATGAGCTTCTGCATGTGAAGATCATACTCCTCCAATCGAATACATTCAAGGTGGCGTACTAGAGTGTACGCCAACTTCTTCAGGGATCTAATGTCAGACCTTGGCATCATATTCACAAATATTGTAAGAAAAGAATGACCTAAAATAAAATAATTATTTTATTTATATAATAAAAAAATAGAAATTACACAAGAAAAAAAAAGAGGCCTGAAGGCCAAATACGTATTTAATGCAGCATATTATTACATAGTTCTTTGGCATAATCAAGACCTGTCGAGGAAGTGGATGCACTCTCAAAAATAGCGGGGATTGGCAACTCAGAGGAAGATGACTCAGAAATGAGAGTTGGCAGGTTCATGGGAGCAATGAGACCTTCAGGTTTTAGAATGGCAGAGACACCCTTCGAAGCAATCGCGGGCAAAAGAGCCTTCAAAATAAGGACGCCATCAGGGTCAAACTGAACTTGAGGACCACCTAAGTCATCCAAAAAATTGATCTTGAGGTCCCGACTTTAAATGTGGTGATATGAATCTTAGTCTTGATCTGTGACCCTAACATCTGCGTCATACTTGTTAGGGTTGGTGCTCGGAGTGCCAATCCAGATCGTATTTATGTCTGATTCATGAATACAAGCAGTTTCATTTTCCATAATATTACTTATTTAATGGTAGCACCTCTTATATTTTATACACATATTCGATCTAATTAATATTAGATATCTAATTACGATTAGATTGAAACTAAATCTGGTTTAGTGATACGTGTGTATTAGACAAAGACCCTGACATTTACAATGTAGTGCGCAGTTACAATGTAATTTGTAATTGACATTGGGAAGTGCACTATAAGATGTATATCCTTAAATAAATTTCCTGGTCAAGATTTATTAACACGGGTCGGTTAGTAAAATCCACTGAGACCAGTACATGTCATATATCGTGACTTGGTTCGATGGTTTATCCCAATGAACCATGAGTCTCGGGAGACTCGTATAGACATGTAGGTGTTTATTTGATAAACATTGAATGACTCACTGAAGATTTCCTAATATATGGCACACCAACGTCAATAGGAATCTTCTCGAGTTGAGGGAGCATAATGGTCATTCGACTTGAGATACCACTGTGGATATATGAGTTATCCTTTACACTTTTATGGCAGTCACGTCACTGATCTATTCATGATCAGAACTCCGCCTGTTTGGGCAGCTTATGAACTGCCCTAACACTATTGGGGCTGACCTGGGCAATCCCCATATGTGTTGGGTGGTCAGTTCGGTCAAAAACGCGTTTTACGTCAATTTACGGAAAAGCGTTTTTCATAAAGTTTTGCAATGTATCTTAGTTGTTTATGTCGTTATTTGATATCGAATAAACATGTTTAGGTGAAATATGAATAAATTATTCATATTAGATATTGAATAATTTGTTCGGTAATTAAAAAGTTTTAAAATTATGATTTCGCCTGAACTGCGCTTCTGTCGCGCCCTTCGCCCAAAACCCCAACAATACTCATCAGAACCTCCCCTATAGTCTCGATCAGCAGGGTCCTTTACGCGATCCTCCTAACCCAGACGGTAACACTTGGCACTATTCACCTGACTGATGATATTGTACCGAGCATAGGATTGGGATAAAAGAAGCTCAAGCTCGTCTTGACTGCGGTCATCAGCATTCTGTAGCTGTTCATTCAACTTGGAGACCTCCACATTCAGAGCAACATGACTCTGGAGGAACTCACTCCGCTGCTTCTGGGATACCTCCAGATCCTACAAGAATAAAAACACATTAGGAGTTGAAAACAGCTAGAAATAAAATAAAGCCAAAAACCCCAAAACAAAGAACCTTACTTGCTGAACCTTGGAAACCTCAAAGTGAAGCTCATCTTTCTCACAAGCAGTCGTGGCCAACTCCGCGCGCAAATCTTGATTTTCAACCTCTCTCTGAGCCACCATCTCCTCAAGCTTCGACTGACTAGAAGCTAAAATAGACATATCATTTTTGCGAGCTTTAGCCTCGTGCTTCAACTCCACCCTCAGATGAGCCTCTGACATCTTAAGCCTGAAGCAATTGGGCTACAAAAATGGCACTCACCCCACTGAACTATAAAATCCCACTGCTGATGACAAGATCTTAAAACAAAGAAAGCAAACCATGTTGTGTATAGAGGGAGGCGACAATAGAACGTATATAGCCCAACAAATTCTGGAACTCCCCAGCATCAAAAGAAGAGCTTGGAAGCTCATATAATTATTGTAGAGGACTTGCAAAAGGCCCAAAAGTAGGCTATAGAAATGGTGATGCATAAGCTAGAGGTGATGCAGAAGGAGCCAAAGAAGTTCCCGAAGCAAGAACAGGTGGCTCAAAAACCAAAGTAAATGACCTTGAGGTAGGAGCCGGAGATACGTACACAGATGGATCAGGGCCAATTTGAACGGCGGGTACGACAGACCCTGACCCAGAAGCATTAGCTGCATAAGTTGCCCTCATCTCAGCCTTTGATAAGCGTGCCAACTCGCCCTCAACCTTCTTTTTATTGGGACGACATTGGAGCTGGCACTCTTTTTTCCTCGTCGGGAGTTGGAGATCTAAGACGGACAAGAACATGAATCCTGATTAAAGAGAATGAGGCGCGCATATCATTTCTCTTGGACCTGACCCTTGACCGGTACGTAATCAGACGCGTATAACGCAAGCGCACATGACTGAAGTAATCAAGTAGTATAAAAAGTATCGATCCCACGAGGACTTAATACCTAAGCTATTGATTTATGAAGCCAAATTTTTACAAGTATCTAATAGATTGATTGTTTAATTGGAATAGTGACTTTAAATTAAAACAAGTAAATAAAATGGCGCGAAAGTAGATTGATGAAAATTCAATATTATTAAACTATCTAGGGTTGTGAATCTTTCCAATATCTTTTAAAGATGAAGTGGTTATTTCATGTTTGTGCAATATATTAGTTTACTAACCTGGAACACGAAATTATGCAAAAGCCTCTGTCGATGGTCAGCTGCAAATACCCAGTGTAACCCAATTAATCATATGTCTATGTCAACCAAGTTACCTGAATTCATTAAGATTAAGTTTCAATCATGGCTACCCCCGCCCGACAGGTATATGTCTATCTTGTAAGGAAATCTATTAAAGGGTTATCTATCCTCAAGGAAGATCATGGGCTATTAAGTCTAAGGATGAAACCTAAAATTCCTTTGTCAAGTTTATTTTAAGTTTACCATATCAATCTTATTAATGGCCAGTTAATAAGAAGCATTAAGCTTAAGACTTAATAATTAAACCTTTATATTACCCAAACTATAAAATAACCTCTTATAAACCGGTGATATTGGAATTCATCACAACCCCAGATAACGGACTTAGTTACGACACATATCTAAGGCTAATAAAAGCTTAAATAAAATAAAAGACATAAAGTAAATACTGGAAATTAAATAAAGTAAATGCTGGAAGTAAATGCTGGAAAGTAAATGTTGGAAATTAAAAATGTAAAAGTACAATAAAAGAAAATGTTGGGGGGTTAAAGGATCCACTTTTATTACTACTATTTTAGATATCTCTCTTATTTTAATATATTAACTTTGCGTGATATTACCAACCGACCATATAGGCGGTATCCTGATTAAGTCAAATTAATAATTAATTCCAACCGACCATACAGACAGTATCTAGTTTAGTCAGGTTAAAACCAATTTTACAATTAAGTCCAACCGACCATAAAGGCGGTATCCTCATTAATTCAGTTTTTAAATAGTTATTATATTATAATTAAGGGAGATTAATCTAAATATCAGTAATAAAAACTTTACCTTTCACCCCAGTAAGGGGGAATTACTCATGTACGGGCCAAATTTGGTCCAAGGGCAATTTCGACCTTTTACTTCAGACCCAATACTAAACGCACCCCAGACACCCCAACATAAGATCCAGGCCCAAGTTGCTACATCAAACCCACACACTAAAGGAAGCCCAAATCTAAAAGTCAGCATTGGCCCAAAGATGTTTCACAAGCCTACGTCCAAACCGTAACTCACCATGCGCCAGCCTACGAAACGCCCAGAGCCACAAATACCCCTCATAACTTAGCCGTTTCTAGCCTCATAACGGACAAGTGATTAAAGGAAATAAAGCACACTCGTTTACCGAGTATCTATATAAGAAGAGGAATTCACGAGGGACGGACGGATAAGATTGACTACTCATAGCTCGATAGTCCTATCTCCAGAACTTTCATCATATCTTACCTTCAGCCCTCACGGCAGCTCATCGGGATCAAGGTAACATCCGATCTTGCTCCTCCTACTACGGCCTTTACAGCCAGTGGCGTATCCAGAAAATCAAATCAGTGGGGGCAAAGTTATGAAAAATAAATATAAATAAAAAAAAACATACAAAATATTTATATCTATATTGATATGTGAATATCTTACACATTACAATTGTC